>JZLH01S0014764.1:0-12695 GCA_001188425.1 Eucidaris tribuloides
AGTTGACCAGATTCACCTGTCCATTTCCTCCCATAAACCTACTGTGTTGAGATTTAGGCTAATTTGTACTCGGCCAGAGTACTGATTGTTAATTCATTCATATCTTGCCAGTGGCAGCATAAATTTCCAAACTTTTGTATTCTAGGGTGTTTATTTGTCCATTCAAACACCACAGAGCGTACTCTCGTTATAAAGTAGTCATCGGGACCCATAACGATATTTCTTTATATCAGGGTTGCAAAAACAATAGAATACAAAGGAAATCCAAGAAATGCGACCAGAGATTTTACTTCTTTGTAATGAAATTTTTTTTATATCAGTGTTCTTTATAACGAGAGTGCACTGTACTATGTAGCTCAGATAGCAAAGTTTGACATTTTTTTTAATTTGAAGCTCCACAATGTCAGCCTGTGTCTTTAAGTACATGTACCTCTACTGGCGTCCTTATGGCATTGTTAGGAATGTCAGAAAAAAAAAAACAATTACACAACAATAATAGCCAGCAATGTACTCAAGAAGTTAGAACATAATCTAAAACAATCAATATAAAGTAAAACATATAATATAAAAAACAAAATTATTGATACTGTAAACTAAAAACATACGTGCAAGTGTTCTGTGTTGAGCATTGCTTTTACTGTGATCACAGAATTAGAAGAGGCTATAGAAAATATTGTATGTATACATGTACAAACATACACTGTACCTGTAGTAAGATACTGTTTAAAATATACTAACAAAATCCTTTACAAAGTACAGAAAGATGATAACAAGTGCCAGTTTGATTACTGATGAAGTGTATGTTTCATTACTGCATCATCATTCAATTTGATTTCATGGCAAAATCTACCAAGTTGGTGTCCTACATTTAACACTTTGGGTGCTGGGCTAAAAATCCAGGTGTGTTAACCAGAGACTAGATTGTGTTGTACTTATGTGTACAGTGCACTCCTGTTATAATGAAATTTGTCTTACAATTCAGGTCCCAAAATTATTATCTGTATATCTTTACATACTTTAACTGTTCAGTTATAATGAAATTTTGATACAATGAAAGAAAACTGCCGGAACGGAGGACTTCGTTATAATGGGAGTCGCCTGTATGACCTTTGGAAAATGTACAATTTTCTGCAAAAATCTGAATGCCATCGAGACAAGACATTTTAACTCATAAAGTTGGTTCAATAAGTCTTCACTTTACAAAAAAATAATTGGTAGGAATTTCAGTGTTGTTATCATTCAAATTAAAAGGGAAGGAACTGATTGTCTTCTTGGCAAACCGGTCTGCCGTTAGTACCACAATGAGGTTACACGTGGGAGAGCCAGAGCATCGTTAGCACCTAAAGTGTTAATGATGTGAAGGCAGTGTAAATGCTTCCAAACACTTTCCAATACCACATGTAATGATAACAATACAGAAGCAAGAAATATATTGTCAATCAAACTCCAGTTTTCATTTCATTTTTTTTTTAGGAGTGTTTACATCCTGGCAACTGACTATCTCACTGAAAAAAGGTTGATACAGTAAAAGTAATGGTTTTAAATTAAAAACATCAAAAGTTTTAGTTAAGCTTTGGGGTTCCCAGCATTTCAAGAAAACGAAATTCCCTGCTTTTTCCCTGATAAGTCTCAAAATTCCATGATGATAATTTCAACTCATCACATGTTTTCTATGTTGTTTTGATATGCAACAAAATATAACAGAGTCTGACTAACTACATGTACTTTCGATTTTTGGGCCAATTGAAATTCCCTGACTTTTCCCTGATTTGAGGCATTTTTATCAAATTCCCTGACTTTGCCCCAAGTGGAAAAAAAGTAAAATAATTTTCCCTGATTTCCCTGATGGGCTGGGAACCCTGAATGAAATTTGTAAGGGTATCTACACAAAATTACAAAAAAAAATCTTGTCTAGTTGTAGGTAGCATAGGGGAAAATTGGTGAATATTTGAAATTAAATTAAATGAAGTACATTGTAGTTTTCACTTTCCTCTATTATAATGAAATTAATATTCACCCAATTTTAAAATCTTCTTTTGGATAAATTACCAATACAATCACGAAAGACTTATCAGACTGTATCAGAGTACCCAAGAATAATAAAAACTTTTTTTTACTATTCAATGTCCTAACAAATATCAACAACTCGACTAAATAAAAACATGTAAATGTTTTTTTTTAAATAATATTTCCCTTCTAATTTGAAGGAAGTATGCTTGAGTAAGAACATCACTACTACTCTTAAACAGTTCAGGAGTGATCACAAATATACTTGTCCTGAGGTCTATGGGAAATGTGTGTTCTAACAAAATCAAACCATCTTTCACAGGTCAAACACTGTAATTGACACGTTTGGTGTGAAAGAACAAACTTTGACAATATACTTCTGTCCAACATGATTTGCTCGTGTAAAAAGTTATTTCTTCGGGTGATACCGTTTCAAACGAAATGTAGATTGTTGGATTCCGACAGCAAATGAGTGGTGTCGGTCTGTATGATGTTCATTCAGTTTGTCCATCTCATCTGTCAATCATGCATTCACATCTGAAAGTGGGCGGAGTTGCCTGTTCCCCAACTGATTGCGACTGCTTGGCTTCAGCAAGTGTTGCCCGAACTGAAACTGGAATAAAAAAGGAAAATAAAACAATGAAATTTTCAAAAAGAGAGAAAAGAGCTCTAGAGACATGACTGATCTTCAAATTTCCCAGACTTGGCATTACCTAGACAATATCACTGAAGGTGATTAATACCACCACTCCATCATGTCCCTCACTTATTGCCATAATATGTCGTTACCATGACAATGCAGTTTAGGACACATTAAAAAATGTATCATGCACATCTTCACCCCATGACCAATGTGTGTACCAAATCCCATGAGCATTGGTCAATAACTAAGGAAGTAAGATATGCAGCAGACTGCCTAACCGAATGCTGATTCCTATATACCTCGTTTGGTGGGGGTATAACAAGTAACGTATGGGCTAAAGAAATGTTTTATTTCTAGAATTCTGCAAAAAGGGATTATGTAAATTTAATCTGTAGAGCGTTCTTACCTTTGGACTGTTCTTTGCAGGACTAGCCCTAGATGAGGGTGACCCTCCAGCCATCATGTTCTCCTTATTGGCACTGGGGCTACTGCTGAGTCGGGTCTGGGCAAACTTCTTCTTCAGGGCCCTGGCTATGACGGTTGCCGGGTCGGTGCTGTCTGAGGGCTTTGGGGGCTGCCTGAGGGGTGTACCACCTGGTGATCTATTACAAAAGGAAAGACTCACTGTGTCCATGCTTTCACACCACAAAATAAATTTATCAACCAAATAAGCATTCATAATGTAAAGATTCACATAAAAATTCACCTCTTGCAAAAGCCTTGGGGCTGAAAAGCTACGTATTGTGGAAATAAGTGTTGAAAAAATTCAAACAGAAAATGGTATACAGCACAAACTGAATTTGAATTTTTCCATAGCTGTTAAAGGCATTGTATAACAATGTTTCCAATTTAACAAATCTGAGCTACATGATTCCCCATGCTTCCAGTGTTTCTGATACGGTCTAAAAATGAAGCCCTGAAAAAATTGCAGTTTTAAAACTATCATTAAAAGCTTTAAAAAAGTGAAAATCATTGAGAGACCATTCCAGCTTTCCTCCATAGACTGCTGTGTTGCAGAATTTCCTATCGGCTGAGAATAAATAATGTGCCAATTTGTATCTGCACATATTGTACTAGTGACAGCATAACTGTCCAAACTTTTGTGTTCTAGTGTGTTTATTTGTCCATTCAAACACTGTCAGATATGTCAGATAACAAAGTTCGACAACTTTTTTAATGGGTCTTCCACAGTGTTATATAGTGTCTTTAAACTGGTCTGACTGCCAACCCTGATTTGTTTATCATCTAGTGAAAACTTAGTACCTACTAGTATTCAAAGCTTACAATGTCAAAAACTCACACCATTGAAGTCAAGATTGTCATGCAATCTCGGCTACGTTTAGACTAACTCTACCAAATTCATAATTAGTAGGTGAAAGCTACATCTAGCGTCTGAAAAATAGACTACTGTTACAAATTACATTTGAGTAATGGCCTTATTTCAAATGATTTATCATTTATATGTAAAAAAAAACTTACAATGTACGAGTACATAATTTTGAACACTGCCTTTTTCTGTACTTATCTTTAGTAGGATCACATCTGAGCAAAAAAGGTTTGGTGTGCAAATAAAAACACAGTTTTTAAGGTATAAAAACTGACATAAAAAACAAGATCCTGGAGATATTGGAGTGAAGAACACCGTACAACGACATAACCTGCAAAACTTATCCTTGAAAAAGAGTGGATTTGGGTTTATTTTTTTTTCCTCGTCTGCAATCAATTTTTCTCTTCAATTACTGACAGCTTTTCATATGTATTCATAATAAGCCCACTATTTAAAGGCATTGTATAACAATGTTTCCAGTTAAAAAAATCTGAGATACACGATTCCCCATGCTACCAGTGTCTCTGATACAGTCTAAAAATGAAGCCCTGAAAAAATTGCAGTTTAAAATGATCATTAAGTGCTTTAACCCTATATTAAATTTGACCCCCCTCGACGAATTTCGCGACCATGCCGCCGCGCAAAATTTTTTGATCGCGTCACTCGTTGACTTTTTACTTTCAAGTCTTGCGCATCTTTTGAGACCATTTTCGCGAAAATCAGACGTACCGTTACGACACTGCGCGACTTTTTATACATGCATGTCAATCCAAAAATTGCTCAAAAACGTGATTTCGTGTACAAATCAATGGAAATTGTGCTTTCAGCCAAAAATCATAAATGTATGATTATTTTTGCTTATGCTGGTTGAAATGAATTTTATGCTGTTTATGATTGCAAAAGTGTCCCCAACAAATTTCATCGATAGCAAAGTTAGACAATTTTTTAAACGGGTCTTCCACAGTGTTATATAGCGTCCTTAACATGCACAATTAATGTACACAGGCCAGCTCAATGCAAATTATGTATGGCGACAAAATTCAAGATGACCAATAGTTAGTAGTAATTAATCAAAAAAGAACAGGTCACGAGTGGTAAGTTGACTCTTGCTAATTCTTTTTTGTTACTCATATTACCGACATGTTCCATGATAACGAGACCTTAACCCCATGGGGACGGGGTTGTACACAAGTCCAGTACATCTCACAATCACAGGCAATATTTTATCTTTTTTGACCGAAATGTGTACTCGGTAGGATCAAGCCATTTGTAGGCACTATAACCTTAGTTTAACCCTAATACCACCGGCCGCGCGAAATTTTTTGACCGCGCCGTTCACTGGCTTCTTACTTTCAAGTCTCGCGCATCATTTAAGACCATTTTCAAAAAAATTGGATATACCGTTACGACGCTGCGCGACTTTTCGTACATGCATGCAACTCCAAAATTGCTCAAAATGTGATTTTGTGTACAAAATCAATGCAAATTGCTGTTTTTCAGCCAAAAATCATAAATGTATGATTATTTTTACTTTTACTGGCTGAAATGGATTAAGTTTATGCTGTTTATGATTGCAAAAGTGTCCCCGACAAAGTTCATCGCAAAAAAATAATAAAAACAAAAGGTCGAAAAACAGAGAATACATAAGAAATTCACAAAACAATAAAATTATATAGGAAATTAATTCTGATTTGGCAAATTTTTTGTAGTATAATTGTTAGAAATGTCAAAATGAATATTTTCACCAAAATTAGCATTCTACTAGCTATTGTAAGCGAGATATAGACCAAAACAGTAATTTCATACACTTATTTGTCATAATTAATTACTTAAAAAATATAAAAAAAAATCAATTTTTTTGAAAATTTTACTATACAGTCTTGTAGTTTACATCCGGCTCTATGCGCGTGTAAATTTTCGCAGCGAGGCCTGCGCGATCTGCGGCCGAGATCTCGGTGGGGGGGGGAGGGGTGGGGGTGGAGGGGTGGGCCCATAAGAACAAGACGAAAGATACCGGAGCTTGTAGGATAAATTAGAAGGTTACAACTTTTGGGCTTTGCAAAAGCCAGAGCCTTTCTGTCATTGTGAGATGTCCTGGCATTTGTACAGACCCATTCATATGCCGAAAGGGAGTAAATGGTAGAGATTATCCCTCATACTCTTGCACAGCCCTGAGTTTGACAGTGGCCTTAATCCTTCAAGCACATCAGCGCAGTTGGGTATCCTTCAGCACCTGGCCACCTTTGGGTTGGTCTTGTCTTTGTTTTTTACTCCTCGTTCTGTTGGACAAAGAAAATTGGAAAATAAACATATCAACGGAAAAGTGTCTTCATGAAAAAAAATAATATAAAAACCTCAGTTTTCATAAAACTGTGCAATCGCAAAAAATAAATTGACCCCCCCCCCTCCCAGTGTCAACATAATAAATCATAAAATAAAAAAAAAGGCCCAGAAAAAAAACCTGGAATCATAATCTTATGTATTTTGTTTCTAAAAAAAATTTTCATGTATGGCTTTGTTCTTTTACCTTTTGTTTTATTATTTATTCAGCGAAGTTTGCCGGAAAAACCTTTGCAATCATAAACACCATGAAATTAACTGATTTCAAGCCATACAAAAAACAAAAATCATACATTTAATGAATTTTGGCTGAAAGCACAATTTGTATTGAAATTATTCATGAAATCACATTTGCAAGCAAGTTTGCAGCTTTGGAACTGCATGCCTGGGCGTAGCGAATTTGGTCTCAAAAGTTGCCTGAGATGTGAAAGAAAAAGTCGTGAAATTGCAGCATGACATTTTAATTTTTTTTTTATTAAGTGCTACCAGTATATGATTTATATGATTTTATTTTCATCACAAGTGTTGATTGAGATTCTGTATTCTCATCACTGCTACTGGTTTACTCAGCAGGATTGAGATGAACAGGGTTAGAAACAGGGATGGAGTCGAGGCCGGCCTTGGCCTCGGACCGAGTCACGTGTACAAAGTCTATGGGAAAAATATTTTTCCAGCAGCCTCATGACTTGAAACGGTTGGCCTCGACTCCATTACTGGTTAAACATGAACTCACCTGTCTTATCAGGTCAATGGCATTGAGTTTGGGAGTTGACACTGGGGGTGGGGAGGTGGGGAGGGGTGGAGCACCACAAGGGGGTGGGGGTGGTGGTGGAGGGGGAGGAAGCTCCACACCTCCAGGTGGTGGTGGTGGTGGGGAGGGTGGAGAATGTTGGAGCTAGGCTCATGCGACACACAGGTGTTGAGAAGCCAGAATCTGTAATGAAAAAATAAAGCAGTTTGAGATATTTATTAAGCATAGCGGGATTGGCCGACATGCCAGCAGCTTCAATGTGCGTCAGTACTCGTAAGTGGACTCTCTGCTACATATCCAGCACAAATTATCATTACAGGGAAACCCCGTTATAACGAGGTTGTCGGGACCGCCGATTTTACCTCGTTATAACCGGTACCTTGTTGTAAACATACACATAATGTATCACACAAAATATAACATGTATCTACTTGTTCTGCACCAAAACTATGAACAGAAAGCTGATCATTTTTCATTTATATACTCATCCAAAGTAATAAAGAAAATTAGCTCTCGAAATAAAGCAGTAACCTCCACGTTCATCACTTGCGTTGAGCACTGTGTACGGGAGGCAAGCTTTGTGTGTGTGACAGGCGAACGTACTGTGCAGTTGTGTGTACTACGCACACACACTTGCAGATGAGTCAGGGACTTCATGTATTGTGCACGGCTGTGTGGCAGGCTGAAGTGCACTGCGCTCTGAAACGATTGGGCAATTTTTGCATTGCCAAAATTTAGAATTTGGTCAGCGCACGATGTACTTTCATTTCCTCGTTTTAACAGGTGAATTTCTTATGTTTTTCTTTGTTAAAGGGTTGAGAAAAATACCTTGTTACAAGCGAAATCTCGCAATAACTGAGCTTGTCATAAACAGCGCTTCTTTCCATTGAACAGCACATAAATGAAAACGGGACCGAGACAATCACATCGTTAACAGCGATACCTCGCTATATCCTTGCTCGTTATAGCAGGGTTTCCCGGTACAAAAATACCAGGTTTACACAGTTTCAAAGTCCCATTATTTAACCCTTGTATTCAGGGTTTTTTCCCACTCCATTTTCAGGTTTTTGTTATTCACCTCAGAAGAGACTGTTAATATTGGCATGAAATGCACAATAGTTATAATCAATTGGCATGATTTAAGAATTTGAAAAAAAAATGATAACATTATCACCTAGTTTCAAATTAATACTACATCAGGTCACATAAGCCTAAATAGTATAGTACTACAGGTAGGACTGGTCAAATTGAATAAAATAAAATGTTATCAGACGATTGGGTTACTTTTTACATTATGGACAATATTACAATAAAGTTGTCCATATCGCATATACTGGATATTTGCTGATATCAGATACATGTACTATATTCCCAGCATTTCAAGAAAACAATATTCCCTGATTTTGCCTGATGAAGTCTCAAAATTCCAAGATAATTATTTCAACTCATTTCCAGTTTCACATGTTTTTTATGTTGCCAGTCATCCAATGGATGTTGTTTTGATATGCAACATAATATAACAGAGTCTGACTGACTACTTTCGATTTTTGGACCAATCCAAATTCCCTGACTTTTCTCTGATTTGAGGCATTTTATCAAATTCCATGACTGGAAAAGAGTAAAATAATTTTCCTTGATTTCCGCGATGGGGTGGGAACCCTGATATATCAACATCCTTGACTTCTTGCTGACTTGCTAACTTCCAGGCGGATTCACAAGTGGTGACATTGATTTAATACACCAATCTGTTTCTATTATTTGGATTCATATTGCCTTTGGTATTCTAAACAGGAATTTTTTGATTTGACATATTGCCTTTTATATTCTAAACAGGCATTTTTAAATACAGTGCACCCTATAAAGAAATCCCTGGACCCATCAAATTTGTTCTTTTTAATGAAATTTCTTTATATCAAAGTTGCAAAAACAAAATACAAAAGAAATCTAAGATATGGGACCAGAGATTTTACTTTGCCTTTTATATTCTAAACAGGAATTTTTCAAATACAGGGCACCCTATAAAGAAATCCCTGGGACCCATCAAATTTGTTCTTTATAATGAAATTTTATATCAAGGTTGCAAAAACAACAAAATTTAAGGAAAATCTTAGTCTGAATTCCAGACTCCGTCTCTGCAAAGCAGAGGCCGGCCGCGAAGGGGCCGTCTGGACGATAACGTATTTGGGGCTTTTAACTTGTCTATTGTTTTTCAGCCTGAATTTCTGGAAGACTGGTGATATGTGAACAGTGTAATAATCTAACTACCCCCACAAACACGCCACTCAGGCCCTTTGATCACTACAAGATGTTCGTACATCCATCTCGCTTATAACTTTGGTCTTGTCTGGTTCAGTGCACACCACTTGTTTGCCTGGTGAGCTCGCTGGCTGAGATCTCCCAAGTTGGCCAGCGAGGCCAGAAAGGCTATTTGACTAGGGGATGGCTAATTGCATTATGTAAGTTTCGAAGGGTAGCAGATAAGAACTTGTAAATCTTCTGAGAGGAGGGTGTTTTACCTTGATTTTTTTTTCTGAATTGGAATGTGAGCGAAAACTGCCAGACGTTGGTAGAGTAGACAAATTTATTTTGCTGGTCTACCCAATACGTCTGGCAGCCAGACTAGGAAAATCCAAGATATGGGCTCAGAGATTTTACTTCTTTATAATGAAATTTTGTTATATCAGTGTGCTTTATAACGAGAGTGCACTGTATTGCGTTATTTAACACACACAAATGTGATATCAGATATGACGAAGTCGCCAAATCTTGCCAGAGACGTGCATGTACAATTATCTGAGTGCCTCTCCAATGTTCTTTTGTAGATAACATATGTGATCTGTCACCACAGAACAATCAATAAGTTTTTGTGTGACTGCTTAAAATAGTTGGGTTGCAAGTTCATTTTGATCTTTCTTCAGATAACCTTAACACCTTATTAACCCTTAGGATGCCATACTGTAAAATATAGTCGAAAATCTTGGGTCCCCCCCCCGGAGATTTTTCATTAATTAATAAAAAAAAACACAAAACATTCAGAATGATATGACCTTTGGGCATAAAGCTTTCAAATAAAAAAAAAAATTGCCAAAACTAAACTTGCGCTTTAACCATAATGTAACCCAAAATTTTGCTTGTTATAAAACATTATCAAGTCCCCCTGCAATAATTTTGGTATCACCACAAAGCTACTTTTATGAACTATTCAATGACGGTGACTGTAAAAGCCAAAAAGGATTGTCCAATCTACAGTTCTCTTCTGGACAGTGACTAGTTCTACTGAGCTTTCTACGGACCAATTGTCAAAGGCCTCCCGTTTTGCATGAACGAGCACTGTCTTTGCAGCCATTTTCTGATAATGGCTTCTATGTCCAAACTTGAAAGCAGGATTTTAAATGGGTTTGCTACGTCCATCCTAGACAAATTATACATCATTTTAAAGCTTAGAGTCTCTACTTCAACACTATAAAAAAACACAATTTCTCATTTCACCGACTTATAGAGCGTTTTGTGGTGACAGGTCACATGTATGGAATTGTAAATAAATACCTGGTGTTGTGGCTTGTGTCTGTAACGTGACAATCATCGCAATCTGTGCTCGTAGTTTCTCCAGCTCGTCCTCCAGGGCATTGATCTTCTTCATCGCCGAGGGGTCTTCCACTTTGGGTTCGATGGCCGCGAGGTCGTTGACCTCCGATTCTTTGACGGGTGAGCAGCTGGTTCCCTGTGATGGTAATGAGTTGTGTCTGGGGGTGGGGCACGGGCTGGTGAGGTAGTCGGGAGGGGTGCGTCGCATCGGGCGGACGGCTATAGTCTTCCTTCGCTTCTTTCTGCTGATAGGTCTGTATTCTGATCTGGAAGGAGTAGTTACAACAACGTTTAACAATATACATGTACTTCAACAGTTTTATATCATTTATTGATTACAGTGTTCTACATGTATTTGCTTGAAGTTGTATTTCGTACAGATGTAGAGAGAGTAACAGATGTGCACAGTTGCATTTAAAGATTGTGTCAGGGATGTGCAAGTCCATTACTTCCCTTCATTATCAATACCAAACGGTAGTTTAGTACTTACAAATGGTGTGTTGAAAGTCTGAGATCCATACATGTACGTCATGAATTTGTTGTTTTATGAGAAAAACTAATAACGACATGTTACCAGAATGTTGTTCTTTCTGTGAGTTTCAATTTTGCTCAAACTGCGAATCGCAGTTACTGTGCACCGTAGCAAGACCAGCGCAGCCCTCTGATTGGTTCATTTTTAAAGTCGCATTCGAATATCGATCGGCAAAAAGGTAATCGAATAATTCGAATAATCGATTATTTGTCCCGGGCCTACTAATTACCCCCACAAGCACGCCACTCAGGCCCTTTGATCACTACAAGATGTTCGTACATCCATCTCGCTTATAGCTTTGGTCTTGTCCGGTTCAGTGCACACCGCTTGTTTGCCTGGTGAGCTCGCTGGCTGAGATCTCCCAAGTTGGCCAGTGAGGCCAGAAAGGCTATTTGACTAGGGGATGGCTAATTGCATTACGTAAGTTTTGAAGGGTAGCAGATAAGAACTCGTAAATCTTCTGAGAGAAGGGTGTTTTACCTTGATTTTTTTTCTGAATTGGAATGTGAGCGAAAACTGCCAGACGTTGGTAGAGTAGACAAATTTATTTTGCTGGTCTACCCAATACGTCTGGCAGCCAGACTAGGAATATCTAAGATATGGGACCAGAGATTTTACTTCTTTATAATGAAATTTTGTTATATCAGTGTGCTTTATATCGAGAGTGCACTGTATATAATTTTGGTATCACCACAAAGCTACTTTTTTTAACTATTCAATGACGGTGACTGTAAAAGCCAAAAAGGATTGTCCAATCTACAGTTCTCTTCTGGACAGTGACTAGTTTTACCGAGCTTTCTACGGACCAATTGTCAAAGGCCTCCCGTTTTGCATGAATGAGCACTGTCTTTGCAGCCATTTTCTGATAATGGCTTAGGTGAATGTCCAAACTTGAAAGCAGGATTTTAAATGGGTTTGCTACGTCCATCCTAGACAAATTATACATCATTTTAAAGCTTAGAGTCTCTACTTTAACACTATAAAAAACACAATTTCTCATTTTACAGACTTATAGAGCGTTTTGTGGTGACAGATCACATGTATGGAATTGTAAATAAATACCTGGTGTTGTGGCTTGTGTCTGTAACGTGACAATCATCGCAATCTGTGCTCGTAGTTTCTCCAGCTCGTCCTCCAGGGCATTGATCTTCTTCATCGCCGAGGGGTCTTCCACTTTGGGTTCGATGGCCGCGAGGTCGTTGACCTTCGATTCTTTGACGGGTGAGCAGCCGGTTCCCTCTGATGGTAATGAGCTGTGTCTGGGGGTGGGGCATGGGCTGGTGAGGTAGTCGGGAGGGGTGCGTCGCATCGGGCGGACGGCTATAGTCTTCCTTCGCTTCTTTCTGCTGATGGGTCTGTATTCTGATCTGGAAGGAGTA
Source organism: Eucidaris tribuloides (assembly GCA_001188425.1). Classification (NCBI taxonomy): domain Eukaryota; kingdom Metazoa; phylum Echinodermata; class Echinoidea; order Cidaroida; family Cidaridae; genus Eucidaris; species Eucidaris tribuloides. The sequence continues at coordinate 12,565 of JZLH01S0014764.1, forward strand.
GTTACAACAACGTTTACAATATACATGTACTTCAACACTTTTATATCATTTATTGATTACAGTGTTCTACATGTATTTGCTTGAAGTTGTATTTCGTACAGGTGTAGAGAGAGTAACAGATGTGCACAGTT
>JZLH01S0014767.1:0-33052 GCA_001188425.1 Eucidaris tribuloides
TGCCTCCTTTATCATGCTAATTAGCTGACACCTGGGGAGTTACATTTTTTCTATGTAAATTACATTTAGCCCAGAACATTCCACAACTGTCTAGACAGTAAAAGTATTTCAATGTTGATTTCACCAGCACATAAACTGCATCTAATTAGTGGCTAGAGTAGTAAGTACAATAGCATGTAATAAATAATCACAAATTTATAACAGTAGTATTACCTTATTTGATATTTGCACTTAACAGACTGGCAGAAGGATCTAAAATATCACACTACTTTGATTTCATGTGAAAAGAGTCAATGGTTTTGAAGTTAGAGACAATTCAGTGTTAAGGCCCTTCTGCTAGGAACATATGCTAGTGCCCTTCTGCCAGACAAATGGTGATTTCTTGATGATTCATTTTCTGTTAAATAAATAAATAAATTATTATTATTATAAGTGTATTGTTTTGTTTGATTTGTTCATTCGCTAGATTGCAGTCAATTTCTCCTGGCAGGATGCTTTTGACAAAGGATCTTTCTTTGGGGGAGCCAGAAAACAAAGTAAGAAGCATTTGCTTTAGAAAATAAGTCACCTCTCTCAAAATAACTGGTTAATAAGGTTTATGCATGATGATAATGCATGTGTTTGTTTCTGGCATTTTATCAGAAGATAGATTATTAACTTGTGTGGAAATACAGGTGTACATGTCTTTCAAGCTGGTAGAACCTATGCAAAAACAACAAATTAAGAAAAGTTGACTGTCTTACAGTCAACTTTTCTTAGCCACCACACTTTGTCAGAAAGACATGCATGATTTGGATGTATTATATTCATTGAATATTCCTGCAGATAAATATTTCCCAGTTACAATTTATTTTCAAATTAAATTCCCTGCGTTTGAATGTTTCAAATCTAGGGGGTTTCACTGTAAACTCTCCCTGACCCTGTTTGTGTACATAGCTATCTATTTTCCCCCAAATTCAAAGATTAGAGCAAGAGATATTGTGAATAAAAAGTGAACATGACATTTTGTTGAGATGACAATATAATTGATTGCCATACAACAAGGAGGAAAACTCACAAATTTGTGAGTTTTTGTTGGAGGCATTTTAACATGGAACAATCTTCATATAAAAGTTCTTCTTGCGGTGATGACGTAATAAACATATCACTCTCCAACAGAGAGATAGCTTGTCTTACCTAAATTATTAGTAAGTAGCAAATTTTAGTTTGTAACCTTGTGTCCTGACTACTGTTATATTGCATGGTGAGTACACTACACACAACATCACTGGTCATTGTTGTTTTTGAAAGGCTTAAAGGCAGGGAATCTCTTATGCACCCCTCCCTGTAGTATAGAAAAATATCACTTGTGCACTTAGGCTATTGATGAAGGACATATCTGTGATTATGAGGATCAGTAATTACCTGGAATTTGAAATATGCACAAAAAAATCAATGGCCTTTTAGAGTGTGTTCTATGCTAGGAGTTTGTCTGTACTGGACAATAATTAAAATTAAAGTCTATGTTTGTAATAATTCCACTAAAACTTAGTTTCTAGCTCCTATACTTTGCCGAAGTTTTTCAAATAGCATTTACCAGTGTATTTATACAATGTTAATATGCACAGCCTTTAAGAGAACAAACCTGTTCATTATGTATCTGTTTCTGTAGCTGAACCCACTGCTGCCTTTGAGAAGATGTGTGTGCTCTTCAACATTGCTGCCATGCACAGTCAGGTGGGTGCCCAACAGATGACTGATGATGACGATGGTTTGAAGAATGCGGCCAAACACTTTCAGGTAGGCAGCACAGTTCTAGGACTATTCCCCCTGAGGACAGCTCCAGTAGACGACTACTCCCCCAGAGGACAGCTCCAGTAGACGACTACTCCCCCAGAGGACAACTCCCCCCTGGAGGACAACTCCACTAGGGACGACTCTCCCTGACAACTCCCCGAAGGACAACTCCCCCAGAGGACAGCTCCAGTAGACGAATACTCCCCCAGAGGACAACTTCCCCCTGGAGGATAACTCAGAAAGATAACTTCTCCAGAGGACAACTTCCACGGAGGACAACTCCCCTGAGGACAACACAACTTGAGGACAACTCCCCTGGCAGATTTTAGCAATGTTTCCAGTCTAGAAAGTTTGATTCCATCTTGGGGGAGTTGTCCTCTGGAGGAGTTGTCCTCTGGGGGAGTTGTCCTCCAGGGTAGTCATCCTCCGGGGTAGATGTCCTCGAGGGTAGTTGTCCTGTAGGGGAAATGTCCTCTGGGGAGTTGTCAGGGGGGAGTTTTCCTCCTGGGTAGTTATCCTGATACAAGGTACCACACTGGAGTTTGCAGGGCAGGAAGCAATATTTTTTTTTTCGGCACAGATTGTTTTTTTTTATTCTTCCCGGTATCTTGAAGATAGACTAATTGGGTGATATATTTTGGGGTAAGATGGATTTTCTAAGTTTCGTGGGATGAAAAAAAAATCACATTTTGGTTAAAGATTTGCTTCCAGTTCCAGCAAGATTTGAACCAGGGATCTACTAGCTCTCTAACCATTGAGCCTACTGAGATTCGTTGAAAGTGATTGTAATGTTGCATTCTTATTGTATGAACTGACTTAAAGTACAAATGCTTCTGGCCAAACAGGCATTGACAGCCAAGGTCATTAATGGTTGTCAGTTAATTTCAGCCCTGAGATTGTAATTTCCTGTGGACATTAAAAGTTTGTCATTGTTGTCTTTTCTGCAAATTTTACAGAGGATTCTAACACACACACACTTGTTAATTTCACATTTCTACTCTTCAGAGTTCAGCTGGAGTTTTTGCTTACATCAAGACGAACGTGTACTCCTCTGTACAGCAGGTGCGGACGTACGACATGCAACCTGATTGTCTGGGTGCCCTCAGTGCTCTGATGTTGGCACAGGCACAGGAGAGTTTTCTACGAAAGGCCAGGCAAGGTGTGTGCATGGAATAGGTCATTGTACGGAAAACTTTCATCTGTTGGGGTGAATCATAGAAGAAGAAAATTTAAAGCATATACCAATCTTGTATTATCTAGCTGTCAAGCTTTCGTCCAACAAACGACAGACAGCAACTCTTGATGGGGAACCATTCCAGTTGGCTTGAAAAAGTCCACAGGTGTTGGACGAAAGGTTGTCAGCTAAATAATACAAGGTTGGTAGATGCTTTAAATTTTCTTCTTCTAATATGCCATTTGTTTGATATGAAAATATACTCATCCCAAAAAGTAACACAAAGGTGAAATTTCTGAATGATGTACATGTGTTCCGAACTTTGAATGTAAATGGCGTGTAACATTGGAGCTCATGAGCGTACCGAAGGGGGAGGGGCATTTTGGGTACCGTTTTCAAACACTCCCTTTTGTGCAAAAGGGGTTAGAGTATTGTACATGGCATGTCACATGATTCTCAACACGTTACACACATACATGCAAACTTTCGGAGAGAAAGCCAGAAAGCGTCTGATAATATCTCTGCATTGTTTATACCCCCTCCTACCATGCAGATAAAATGAAGGATCTGGTCGTGTCCAAGGTGGCATTATCCGCCAGCGAGCTTTACGCCGAAGCATTTAAGCAGCTGAGTATACCGCACGTGAAGGAGATTATACCTAAGGAGTGGATACCAACCGCATTGGGTAAACAGTATCTCATGCAGGCCATCTCAGAGTACCATCAGGCCATGGTGTGCAAGACTAGCAAGTCATTCGGTCAACAGGTGGCAAGATTGCAGGTAAATTTTGGATGAAAATACAGACAAGTAATAATTATTATTGGTGCTGATTATCGGGCAGCCAGAATTGAGTTTGGGTCGCGTCTGGAGTTGGGTATCTCAAAGTAAAATACAGTCCGGGTTCGATAGGGTCTAGTCAAAGGCCACGTGTTGAAGGACAGTATAATTAGATATGAGCAATGAAAATGCAGTGAAGTTACATTGGTTTGATTGGGTTGCATATTTTAAATTATCTTGTATCACAAGTTATTACTTAGATTGTTTTCATCATTATTGTTGTCCTTATTATTACCACAGTATGGGAAAATGTATATTAGATGATGATGATGATGTTGATCGATGATGTTGATGTTGGTGATGTTGATGATGATGGTGATGATGATGATGATGAAGATGATAATGATGATTGATGAGGAGGAAAAAGATGATGAGGATGATGGTGATGATGATGATGATGGTGATGATGATAGAATGTTTGCATTTTAATTCTCTTGTAGCATGCGTCCCAGTTACTCAGCGAGGTCGACAGGAAAGGTGGCCAGTACATTGATACGAAGGATTTCGCTGTGAAGGTCAACCACGAACTGACCGCTGTTAAGAAAGACAACGACTTTATCTATCACGACGTGGTTCCCACTCCAGATAAGCTTACAAGACCAGGCACAGCTCAAATCGCCAAACTGACAGAAATGCCTGCAACACTCTCGTCTGGCATTGTTGGTAAGTGTAAAATAAAAATTTAATTGCCGTGTAGTGCTGATCACATTAAAGGAATAGGCTAACATTGTGGAGCTTAAAATAAAAAAAATTGTCAAACTTTGCTATCAGAGCTACATAGTAGTGCTTGAATGGACACATAAACACCCTAGAATGCAAAAGTTTGGAAATTTATGCTGCCACTGGCAAGACATGAATGAATAAACAATTCATACTCAGGTGGAGTACAGAATAGCCTAAATCTACACACAGTAAGTCTAAATCTACACACAGTAAGTCTGTGGGAGGAAATGGCCAGGTGAATCTGGTCAGCTTGTAGATTTTTCACTTTTTTAAAGCCCTAAATAATCATTTTGAAATACAATTTTTCAGGGCTTCATTTTTAGACCTTATCAAAGACACTTGGAGCATGGAGGATTATGCAGCTCACTTTTTTTAAATTGTGTTCATTGTTACCCTGTGGCTTTAAACTTAACATAGAAATACTACTAATCATACACAATTTGCAATTTTTTGGTGCGCTTCACGGGATAAATTTTATAGTGCAATTTTGTGTGCACAGCGTGCTGAAAATTTTGAAATTTTTTTACTTTTGCCCCCCCCCCCCATTTGGAAAATAGATTGAAGCTACTGCAAATGTGATAATGATAACAATTTAAAGGGTAAAATATATATATATTTTTAAAGATTTGAGAGTTACAAGATAAAACTCATAACCAAAAGATAGTAAATCATAATGATATGAATGAGGACAGGACGCGTTTGCATGATGGCCAACATCCTGCTGTTAAAACATTGTAAAGGCATTGTGTGTTCTCTGTGCATTCATTTGTAAGATCTGTTTGAAAAGCTGGTTCCTCTCAGCGTCCACAATGCCACCGTTGCGTACGACAACCGCAAGGCGGAAATAGTGAACAGGGAGGTGGGCAGACTCCGAGAAGCAACCCAACTCATGAACAGGTGAGATGTCGGTTACAGTGTGATAGACTGAGGATTCGATGGACCAATTAGTGAAAATGGTCCAATAGGCCGAAAGTCCCAAATGGGTCCAATATGATGAAAAAGGTTCCATAGACAACAGGGTTGGGCTCAATTACAGGGTAATTGAGCAATTAGGTAATTAATTACATTTTTTCAAGTAATTGTAATTGTAATTGTAATTGAAATTCAAGGTCAAAAAGGTGTGAAAACTAATGACCAACGAATGAGGAACGAATGGTAATCACATATCTAGCGTCCTAAGTTATGGGTTATAGCATGTGTGCAGCATGAAATGATGAAGGAATCACTGTGCATTAGCTATACTGTACACACACGTTCTCCAATGGTAGACTAGCGGCAAGAACATCAGACGGGCGCCCAGCGGAAGTTGATGGAAGTTGATCAGCACGTTGTCGAATGCTCAATATTTTAAGCATGTCTAAAATTAATATCCGGGCAACAGCGTTCTTCAGCGATCCCCGACGACCTTTGGACGAACAGCTAACTAATACAACGTATGTCTAACGTGTTACCAACGACTGATAAGGTGCATGAACGTGCACCCAAATTTCAGAACACGTTAGACACACGTTAACTCGACACGCTGATGTGTGATAATTCCTTGATCCTTTGATGCTATGCATGCCTTAAGCATTTGTTACGGCAATGGATGGGTTGGGTGTGTTTTGAATGGACGGTGGACTATTAAGAAACGAACAACCTACATGTAAAACGTTCAAACAGCGAATACTCAACGAATACATAGCATACTGGTAAGTACGTTACCGCAAGCTCAAAATTTTGAACATGTCCGAAATGAGAAATCGGCACTGGCGTGGCCGACAACCCTTGGCGCACATCTGCCAAATACAATGTATGTCAAACTTATTACTAATGACTGACAACGCAACGTACGCGAAATTTTCAAACACGTTAGGCACACGTTGGCTCTAAACGCTAATATGTGACAGGGCCCAAAATATCACCTTTCTCAAATTCCTAGCATACTTTCAAACCCGTACCCTGCATGGGTGTTCATCATGCATCATATGTGAAATTTATTTACCAAATGTGTACCATATATGCGTTCATGAATATAACACATTATATGCATCAGTCTCATGCAGATTAGTATTCATAGACTAAGAAATGAGTAGTGCAATGATGTTACCAAAGGAACTAAATTCAGTGAGCCAGGAGCATACACTTCACCGCAGTTAATTTTTTGAAGTTTTCAAATTGTAGGTAATTACTGATCTTCAGATTTCACTGACACCTCCTTCATGAATAGCCTAAAGGCATGATTTATGTTTTGTTGTACTTCTGGAGGGCTGCAAAAGAGATGCTCTGCCTTTAAAATCTAAAGACATGAATGGGACACGTAAAAATGCCTCAAGTAGCAAATGAGTTTGGACACAATGTATACACTAACTGGAGAGTATATCTTGGCTGGAAGGATTTGTTTTGAATTTGTCTACTTAAGGAGAATCAAGCATGAACAAATCAGTATTGAATTGACTCTTGTGCCCCAATAGAAATCAATTCTATAGAAAGCTACACTACAGACTTGCTTGTCACAAGGGATACTGATACTGATGCTAGTTCTTTTACAGTGAGTCAACATTTGGCCACAAAATTTTCACAGAAGAGTCTGTGCATAGTTGACTCTAGAATGGTTTTACTCCAAGTTGAGGACTATCTCCAATTGTGCTTTTACATTACTATTATATTACTCATCTTTTTTTAAATCTTTGGAATGTTGTAGTGTATTAGCATCCCTCAACTTGCCGGCGTCCATTGAGGACCTAAAGGGAGACAGCGTACCTCAGTCAGTCCAGGAAAAAGCAAGAGGCATCAAGGAAAAAGGGGGCGTTGACAGCATCGACAAGTTGCTGCAAGAATTGCCTGACTTGTTGCAGAGGAACCGTGAAATTCTTGATGAGGTAGGCAGGGGGTGTACCCAGGATTTTTTCTGGGTGGGTCATGATCATAATTTTTTGGGACCTTTTCACTATGGAATAACAGAGTAAGATGTGATTAAAATGTACCTGATCAAAAGCTTTTTCATTTACATCATTGTGAAAAGGCCTTTGAAAAGAATGTTTGTGAAAATAACATGGACTTTTGAAATTTCTCTGTTCCATAAAATACACGTTTGACCTGTATACAATGTGTGCAAAAAAAAGTTGTGCATGTCAAAAGCGCCCTCTTTGGCAATTAGAAAATATTGTTGTGACTGATGCTTATATGAATGCAAGAGCATGATCTAAGCTTTCAAATTCTGTTTGTATTGTTCAATTTGCTTGTTTTAATCTTTAGCTATGTTTAGTTAACAACAAAGGGGTAAAATCATTTTGTGCCACTTTCACGAGGGAAGAGGGCCTGATGCCATCACTGACTAGTAAAAGTGGCACAATTGTGATTTTAGTCTGTCGTTGTTAACTAAACATATCTCGAGATTAAAGAACAAACGGCATATGAAAGCTAAGTCTGTGCCCTTGACTTTGATGTAAACATCATGTAACAACAGTATTTTCTAATTGCCAAAGAGGGCGCTTTTCACATGCACAATTCTTTTTCGAGAGACACTGTATAAGAAAATAAATGGACGAATAACATGACTCATGTATGTACACCTCAGAGGCCTATATGCCATGTGTAACTAATTTTACCAAATTCAGAAACTGAAACTAATCCTGTTGTTTGCCTTTACCCTCCTTTAGCAGTTCTACTAATTGCATTCCCCTGAATGATAGACCTGTTATTGTGTCCCCTTCCATCATGTAGGCTGTACGGCAGCTGGATGAAGAACAAGATTCGGACAACCAGATGCGGGAACGGTTCAAGGAGAAGTGGTCCAGGGTCAAATCGGAGCAGCTGACCTCTTCACTGCGAGCAGAAGCCACGAAATATCGCACCATCCTCAACAATGCCATACAGGCGGATCATGTCGTCAAAGAAAAGTACAATGAAAATAGACAGTACATGGGCATTCTGTCCAAACCTGAGGTAAAGTAAACCAGTATTTATTTATTATTGTCATTACATGATCCCAGGTAAATACTGTGACATTTAGTAAGCTTGGTAGCATGGTTTGGTATCAGAGGTAGGAGGCCATCAGGCTTGTAAGTAGAGAAAATGCCGTCTCTTCCTTGGTTTATGATAACATCACAATTTCCTTATTTTACTGTAAATATTAAGCCTGCAATATTTCGGGTATGATGATATCCGGATATCCGACATTGAAATCCGGACGGTGGTCTGATACCCGTCGGCAGAGAGAAAAAAAATAAGATATAACAAACTTTTCAATACATGGGACTACACTGCTGTGCAAAAATCCCCACAATGATGAGGGCCAAAATGCAGAGAAAAATGACAATAATCACGTTATTTGTTGATGAACTTAGGACTAAATCCTTCTTGAAATATTCCCTCTTTCCATTCACAATGTGTATTTTCTTTGGTAACGATTTTCTACTCCACCTTTTCCCCAAAGAAATTGACAGACCTACGTCATCACGAGCTGTCTGGATGGTTGTGATAGCGATAGTGTAGACTACTGTAGAGGATAGTTCCTGCCACAAAATTCCACATTGCAAAATTCATAATGGCAGTTTGTAGGCATAGGCACGTAAGAACAGTGGAATAAGAGTAGAGAAATCGCAATGTAAACAGCAAAATTTAAGGAATTAACATCGTGCCTACAAAAGTAAGAGTAAATTTAGTGGAAATTTTACGATTAAAAGTGGTATTTTGGTCACTAATAGGTGCAATTTTTGTCTTATTTTCAACTATTTTTGTATTGACAATGTGCAGTCCCATATGTTAAATTTTATGTCGGGTCCCCGAATCAGAAAAATTCTATCCGATTTTGACTTTGGCGGGTGGATACCCGTTTGACTGCAGCTCTAGTAAATATAGTGGAACTTATGTGTATATGTGACATATATGACTAGGAAATGCATTTGTGAATGTGTACAAGAATAGACGTATTCACTGGGTAGTTATTTATGCAAGAGTGTTTTGTGTTATCATGTGAAATTGTGCTATAATTCTTTCTTTTATTTTGCTCACAAAGTCAGTAATCAGTCTTGCTTTTCCTGTGATCCAGGCCCAAATTGCCCAGGCGTTACCAGCAGCTACCGGTGCATCGGCCGTGCAAGGTAGTCCTGTAGTCGCTGAATTGAGAAACCTGATGAAAGACGTGGATGAAATCAAGGCTGTGCGGGAGGTCCTCGAGAGTGAAATCAAGAATGCTACAGTTGACATGAGTATGTAATAGACTAATACTTGTAATAGGAATAGTAGTAGAATTAGAAGTAGTAGAAGTAGAAGTAGAAGTAGCAGTAGTAGTAGTAAAAGTAGTAGTAGGTGTAGAATTAGGAGTAGTAGTAGTATTAGTATTAGTAGTAGTAGTAGTAGAAGACTAGTAGAAGAAGACAGTAGTATTTCTAAAAGTAGTAGTGGAAGTAGTAGTAGTAGTAGTAGTAGTAATTGTAGCAGAAGTAGCACTAGTAATAGAAGTACCAGAAGTTGAAGTAGTAGTAGTAGAAGTAGTAGTAGAAGTAGGAGTAGAAGTAGAAGTACTACTAGTAGTACTATTACTATTAGAAGTACTACTATTAGAAGTAATAGCAGTAGTAGCAGTAGAAGTAGCAGTAGTAGTAGTAATAGTACTAGTAGTGTAGTGCAAGGTAGTCCAGTGGTCGCTGAATTGAGAAACCTGATGAAAGACGTGGATGAAATCAAGGCTGTGAGGGAGGTCCTCGAGAGTGAAATCAAGAATGCTACAGTTGACATGAGTATGTAACAGTAGTGGTAGAAGTAGTAGAAGTAGTAGAAGTAGTAGTAGTAGAAGTAGTAGCAGTAGTAGTAGTAGTAGTAGAAGTAGAAATAGTAGAAGTAGCAGTAGAAGTGTAGTAGTAGTAGCAGTAGAAGTAGTAGTAATAATAAAAGCAGCAGTAGTAGTAGAAGTAGTAGCAGAAGTAGAAGTGGTAGAAGTTGTACCAGTAGTAGTAGTAGTAGTAGTAGTAGTAGTAGTAGTAGTAGTAGTACAAAAGTAGCAGTAGCAATAGTATTAGTAGTCATTGTAGTAGTCGTGAAAGTTGTAGTAGTAGAGGTAGTAGTAGTAACAGTAGTAGCAATAGTAAGTAGAATAGGTATTAGAAGTAGTAACAGTAAGTAGAAGTAATAGTAGTAGGGAAGTGCAGGGCAGTTTAGTGAAACCTGATGAAAGATGTGGATGAAATCAAGGCAGTGAGGGAGGTCCTCGAGAGTTAAATAAAGAATGCTGTTGTTGACATGAGTATGTAATAGTAGTAATAGAAATAGAATAAGTACAGCATAAGTAGTAGTAGAAATAGTATTAGAAATAGTAGCAGTATAGTCGTAATAGTATCCAGGTGTAGTCTGTTAATATTTAATTAGATGAATTGTGCAACCCAGTCTTTTTGCTGTAAACAAAATTCCCTTGCCTGAAATGAACATAATACACCTGCACAGGCTGAAGAGGTATGTGCTAAATTTAGAAGCCACCAAGTACATTTCAGAATCCTGGAACATTTGTGGCAGGAAGGAAATGTACAACATTCTGTGTACTTAACGTACCAGTTAGTCACTGACCTGTGCAGACTGATTCCACTGTAGCAGAAGTTAGTAGTAGTAGTACTAGAAGTATGCCGCATTCACATCAGGTCCTGTTTATCGGGGAAAGTCCTGATAAGTGGAACTTTCCCTGTGATATCTGTAATGTGAACGCTCACTGGACTTCTCCCTCTGCCCCTGCGAAACATGATGGGTTCGGGACCTCACATCAGGTCCCGTTTATCGGGGAAAGTCCCGATAAGTGGAACTTTCCCCGTGAAATCTGTAATGTGAACACTCACTGGACTTCTCCCCCGCGAAACAGAGCGACCTTGGGCAAGTGATTGATGTCGCACAGCTGTTTTTGTCATAAATGCGCGTGCGTGAAAGCACAGCTAAAATCAATCAAACCGTGATTTGTCCCCGTGTCGGGGGGACACTCGAATGTAATGTGAACGGTCGGTCGTAAAAAAGATAAGGCATCGCAAACTGCCCCCGATAAGCGGGACTCAGATGTGAATGCGGGGGTCGTAGAAGTAGTAGTAGTAGAATTAGAAGTAGTAGTAAAAGTAGGTAGTAGTAGTAATAGTAGAATAAGAAGTAGGTAGGAGTAGTATTAATAGTCTGTTAATTTTTTTTCGGGGGGGGGGAGTTGTCCTTAGGGGGTGAGTTTTTTCCAAGGGGAGATTGCCTGAGTGGTAACTGTCCAGGGCCTGTTTCATAAAAGTTGATATGTCAACTTTGCCATTCTACTGCAATTTGTGGCTCTGATTGGCTGTAAAACACGGTTGCTTCAGTGCTTTATGTTTCACAGCCAATCAGAGCCATGAATTATAGTAGAATGGCAAAGTTGACATGATATCAACTTCCATGAAACGGGGTCCTGCTAATAGTTTTCTGGATACTTTCTAGACTAATATCTCTGATTTGCCGTTTTTTCCCCTCCAGGATCTAAGTTCTTACAATCCCTGGCGGCAGATGGTGCTATCAATGAGGAATCCATCTCGAACCAAACCCTGGACCAGATCTACAACCCCTTCATCCAACAGGTGCAGGAGAGTCTACGGCAGCAGGAAACACTGCTGAACAATGTACAGGTTAGCCTCACCCACTCAGAAAAAAATTATCTGCTGTTTAAGTCAACATTTATTGCATAATCGTAGGAGTAATTATAATGATAATGATGATGATGGTGATGATGATGACGATGGTAATGACGACGATGATGATGATGACGATGATGATGATGATGATGATGATGATGATGACGATGATGATAATGATGCGGTGATGATCGTAGTAATGAAGAAGGAGAAGGAGGAGGAGGCTGATGATGATAATGATGATACAATGGTGATGATGATGAGGGTGAGGATGATGCAGTGACAATGTTGATGACGATGACAGTGAGGCGGATGATAATGATGCAATGATGATGAGGATGATAATGATGAAGATGATGACAATGATAATGATAATCCCAGTGATAATGGTGATTATGGTGATGATGATGATGATGATGATGGTGATAACGATGATGAAGATAATGATGATGATGATGCAATGATAATAAAGATGACAATGATAACACAATAATGCAATAATGATGATTCTTTGATAATAATGATAATCTAATGATGATGGTGGTGATGATGATGATGATGATGATGATGAAAGCACAATGATTATGATGATGATGATGATGCAATGATGATGATAGTGGTGATAATGATGAAGATGATGATGATGATGATGATGATGATGATGATGATGATGATGATGATCCTGATAAAGCAGTTCCTGATAATGCAGTGACAATGTTGACAGTGACAGTGATGCTGATGATAATGATGCAATAAGGATGAGGATGATGCAATTATGATGATGATGAGGATGATGTAATAATGATGATGATGATAATGATAAAGATAGTGACAATGATAATGATAATGCCACTGATGATAAGTTGTGATTATGGTGATGATGATGTTTTATAGTGGGAATGGTTCTCGTTCACTGCTGCATATAATGCCCTGGGCTATCAGGGTACAGTTGCTAGGGTCATTTGTGATCATGACAATAGCTGAAATTAAAAATGGGCTGGTTGGATAAAGTTTTGGATGTCTGTAAATGATGGTATAACCAGAAATCTGTATTGACATTTTAACTTTTCATCCCAGGATGCAAACACAAGGTTCTGCTCTGCCAAGCAGACGAATGACAGTGCTCAGCAACGAGATGAGATGCTCAAGAAACTAGCGACAGCTTACGATAGTTATATGGAGCTGACATCCAACTTGCAGGAGGGAACTAAGGTGAGTGGTAAGATGGGAACCTGGAGGTGTGTTCTGAAATCAGTTGTAAAACAGAATCCTGCCTGAAAACAGAATTTACAACACTTTTGTATTCTAAAATCTGTTGTAAGTCAGAACTGTTGTAAAAGTTGTTGTAAATTCAAACCTAAGACAATATGCAATTTTTATCCTCTCGCCCGATGAAGTCGGGAGGGGATATAGAAACGCCGCCGTCCGAAACATTAGTTTCCGTTCGATAACTTTAGTAATATTTGAGGGATTTGGATGAGATTTGGTATGAAGGTACATGATATCAAAATACAGCCCAAGTTCGATTGTGGAGTGTGTAGGCCAAAGGTCAAGGGTCATAGCTCAATAAATGCGAGAACAGGTTAAAGTGATAGGCTAACATTGTGGAGCTTCAATTTAAAAAATTGTCAAACTTTGATATCTGAGCTACATAGTAGTGTCCAAATGGACAAATAAACACCCTAGAATACAAAAGTTTGAAAAGTTACACTGCCAATGGCAAGTTATACATGAATAAACAATAAAACTCGGGGCGAGTTTTATTAATCTAGGTGTACACACAGTAAGTCTATGGGAGGAAATGGGCAAGTGAATCTGGTCAACTTACGATTTCCACTTTTTTAAAGCACTAAATAATCATTTTGAAATACAATTTTTTCAGGGCTTCATTTTTAGACCTCATCAAAGACACTGCTAGCATGGGGAATCATGCGGCTCAGATTTTTTTAACTGTGGTAAATGTTAGCCAATACCTTTAATCTAAATGTCTGGAAGCCAGACTAGAGCATATGTAGCTTTGTCCATAAACTGTTTAATATTAATGCAAATTCTTTGCATACTATTCTGACAAAGGCTACTCTTAGCAACCTGACAGCTTGGTGGAGGCTTGCGAGACATATCATCAACTAATGTATGCAATTTGCATTTTTGGTATTGAAAATTTATTCATAAAAACAGGTGAGAAAAATAACTCTGCACTAGGTTTCAGAAGAGAAAGCATCCATAAATTAAAAAGAATTATTTTGAAAAAAAGTATGTTGGCTACCATATCAGAAATCTAATCACTTATGGGGAAATATAAGGGGCATAATTGATTTGATTATCAGACCTGTAGTGTAGCTTGACTGGTTTTCCCAAAATATTTTTTGTGTGTGAAATGTCCTGATTCTTTACACACTTTTCAAAATTAAGGGGTAAGGGTAGTTTTTTTGAATAATTCTCCTGGTTATTTATTTGTAAGGAAAATACAATTATAATAAGCTTATAGCTAATTCAATTCTGCAAAAAATGAGGGGAAATTCAGCCCGCTAGCTTCTTCCCATCAGATTTTATAGTGGACCAAAATATGTATCACTCTGAAAAGGGGTTTTGGGAGGTATTGTTTGTCAAAGAGCAATTTCTATGGGTTTCCACATGTAAAGTCTGCAGTAAACTGAAGCAAATAGAGTTTCAGTTGAAAGACTTTATTTAAGCTTACTATGACATATTGAATTTGAACAAAAAGAAGGGATATATTCTAATTTTGTGGATACTACAAATATTTCAAAGTAGGTAGAGAAAATTATTGTCACCCCAAAACAGCTATTTTTTGGCAAAAAATTTGCAAAAATTTGATTTTTTTTTTCAAAAACAATGAAATATACAGGGTTCTAGGTTGCAAAAACTGAAAATGAATATACTTTTACCCTAGAAAAGACCTATATTCATTGATGAACAGGTAATTTTCCCCACTTGATATGTAAACACGCATTTGTCAGTGAAATGGTGGTCAAATCTTGATCTTGTCATACATAGTATCAAAATATAATTTGATTTTGGATAATGTACACTTATATCAAAGGTCAAAGGTCATAGCTCATTAAATATGTAAGAATAGTTAATTACAAGTTCCATTCAATGACTTTAGTAATTTTAGACAGATTTTGATCTTCAAGTACTGTATGTATGCCAAAGGGCACAGTTCACACTTCATTAAATATGTATGGTATATGTACCCAGCGAGGGGATGCTACGCTTTGCGTTGTCCTTGTTTTTATTGTACTGCAATATTCCAAACAGATATGCCAAAATAAAAGTTTCAATAGGTTTTAGCTCACCTGAGCCAAAGGCTCAAGAAAGCTATTGCGATCGCTTTTTGTCCACCGTGTCTCGTTCGTTGTGCGTCATAGTCGTACGTAAACTTTTACACATTTTTATCTTCTATAAAAGTCATGATTGGATTCAGTCCAAACGTGGCGGGAATGTTCCTTATGAGATGGGGATTAAGGGTCCGCAAATGGTACACCTGGCCCCCCTGCAGGCACTGGGGCAGGGTCTTATTGTTCATATTATTATGAAGTCTCAACTAATATACATGTACCTCTATTTTTTCACTCTTTTATCAGTTCTACAACGACTTGACCCAGATCTTGGTCAAGTTCCAGAGCAAGGTCGTTGACCTGTGCTTCGCCCGCAAGACGGAGAAGGAGGAGCTGCTGCGTGACCTGACCCAAACCCTAGCCAATCAACCAACAACGCCCCTCCCCCCAGCACCGGCCCATCATACCACCACAGGTAGGTCAAAGACCCCCTGGCCAACCCCCCCCCCCACACCCCCACCGCCAAGCACTGGCCATCATCCACCACAGCGTTAGGTCTAAATCACAGTTATGTTAAAGACGCAGACCCTGACCAACTAACTCACCATACAACCAGTTAGGTTAAAGACTCGGACCCTTGCTAATCAACACCCACCAAGCCCCCTCCCCCAGCACCGGCCCATCATACCACCACAGACAGGTCTAGTCACAGTTAGGTTAAAGACCCAGACCCTGACCAACCATCCCACCATGCCCCCTTCCCCCAGCACTGGCCCATCATACCACCACAGGTAGGTCTCTCTCAGGTCACAGTTAGCTTAAATGGATAGGTGCTGGGTGGCTGAGTTTCATAGAAACCAATATGTACAATATCCTTCTTTCATTTCTTGTCAGAAACACCATAAAATGACATAACCTGCAAAAATTACCCTTGTGTTAGTCCTGAACCATTCTGAAAGAAGGGATTTTCATCATTATTTTCATTATCTGCTTTGAATTAATCTTGGTGTGAATTATCGACAGTTATTCAATCAGAGAAGGCGTCATGTGATATGTATACTAAAACGTAACCCTTCACAAAATGCCAGTTACTAAGTATGTGTAATAGAAATTTACATGGGCTTGTCAAGCATATGCTCATCATGTTTTATCAGTATGCTATCATGCCCCCAGCCTCATGTCGAACTTAGTACAGCAAACAAATTTTCTCAAAGTTTGACGTATTTCTTAAAGCCACTGGCTAACATTTACCACAGTTAAAAAAATGTGAGCTACATAATCCTCCACACTCCAAGTGTCTTTATAAGGTCTAAAAATGAAGCCCTGAAAAAATTGTTTATTCGTGCATACCTTGCCATTGGCAGCATAACTTTCCAAACTTTTGTATTCTAGGGTGTTTATTTGTCCATTTGAACACTACTATGTAGCTCAGATATCAAAGTTTAAATTGAAGCTCCACAATGTTAGCCTATCACTTTAAAAACCTTCTATCACTATCATATCTCCATTTTCAGGTAAATGAATCTGGCTAAATATATGGAGAGTAATAGGAGGTAGTCAAGGTAGAGTTATGCCTCAGCTTGCCACAGCTGCTTTTGTGTCATACTCTGTGATTTGTTTAGAAGCGTAGCTACACTTCTCTTAGCTCTCTTACTTAGCTCTCTTGGCTCTAACTGTAACCTCGAGATATATACTGTAACAGATTTTTTGCCCAAGTGTCAGATATACATGTGTGTATATTTACTGGCCATCATTAATATGTAGGGCGTTGGGCTTGTACCAATGTCTGTATGGTATCACGCCACTAATTTGGATTGGACACACAATCAGCTCCCATAGATCACACTTACCTTTTTTTGCGGGGGTGGGTGGAATGGGGATTGGATGGTATAAAAAATATGTTTTGTAAGAAACTATGGGTAATAATGAATATGGTAGATAATTTCCTAACAAACACTAAAGTAAAAAATAAAGTGGACATTATTCATTCCTCTAAATATATGAGACACCTTTTTCTCTCTTTGCTGGTCAAGTTTTCATACCTCTGCACTGTGTTTTCAGGTTGTCTATTTTGTGTTCTATCTGTGCATTCGTGTCCATATGTCTGTCTGTTAGTTTCTTGTTCTGACAATAATCTAAGACTTGCTGAGTGGATTTTAATGAAACTCTATTCCAGTAAGAACTAAGATGCAATAATTAGCCAACTAGATTTCAGAGTTGGAAGGTCAAAAATGAAACATCAGATCATTTCCCTTGTTTAAAATTGTATTCTAAATGTTAAAATTTGTCTTATGTCCATCTGTGACTAACCTGGTGTGATGGTTTCTGAAATAAATGTGTGTGAGAATCAGTTGTAAATTCAGCATCCAACCTGCATCATTTACATTTTCACTTCATCACAGTTATCTTAGTGGTCTACCTTGTGTGTATAAGTAACTCAAGGAAGTACTGCATTATAAAAAATAAGACACTGACAGAGCAAATGTAATCAGTAGTATTTTTTTATGCCTCTGCCCCTTAAGGGAGCCGGAGGCATTGTTTCTTCTAAGATGCCATAATATACTGCCTTTGGCATATTTGCTGCATCACAACACTGAATTTTTGTCCATCAGTTTATATACTGTTTCTGATTCTGTCCCTTCTTTACAGCTTTTGCCTCCTTAAACACATACAAATGTGTATGTGAATGTGATATGCTGTATACAAGGGAGATTTATTATTTTTACTTTGTGGGGATCTGTAATTTTTCATGCACTTTCTCTGGTTGTAGTGTGTCTGTCTTGATATTCATGCACCTCTTTGTTACAGTAGTTGATACCTATTTGTGAAGTAAGCTGTAAACGTGAACACTCATGTAGTTTCATGTTCTGAATTTTCTAATTTGTGTTCACATCTGCATTCTTATCAGTCCATTTGATGTAGCATGCAATATTCAACTGGCAAATATGGCATTTTGGTATTGTGTAGAAAGTAATTTTATCTTTTAATCACAAATTGTTACATCTGTGGTAAGTTCAACTGACAAATAAGGCATTTTGTTACAATGTAGAAACTAGTTATATGTTGTAATCACAACTTATTACATCCATTCTTGAAAGGGTTGGCAAACACTAAATTATGTTTAGGGTTACCATCGTGAAATATTGTTGGTTTTGTGGCGACAGGTCATATATGCTTTGGCGACAATTGCTTTGGCTATGACATCTCCGAAGACAAAGGTTTAGGGTTTTTATTGAGTTTTTGGTCCAGGTTAGGGTGAGTATTAGGTTTAGGGTTAGGTTAGGGTTGGGGTCATTGCTGGAGTCTGAGTCAACATTAGCATTTGACCTTACATTTAGAATCAAACTTGTTATCTCATAGATTGTGTTTGTAATCATAATCTACAATTGTACGTGTTCAGGAATTCATCATCAATTGTTTGAAACAGCTAGCTGGCTACTGTCTGAGTACCTCAAAATCAGATGAAGATGAAAGTTAAAGGTATATCCAGTATGTTCAGATGCAGGCATATAACTTGATGAAAAGTCACAGATGGAAACAAGACTTAGAATCTAAAACTTGGAAAAAAGAATGTTTTGTGTCATGTTGTTGAAGCAATTCACTTATATTGTAATTGTTATGTTCAAGTTTCCCATTTCTACAGTTTGATTTCTCTCAAGAGAATATGTGTCATAGATTTGTGTATATCTGACATGTAGTTTATATGTTCATCTTTGTATTATATTTCAGCATCACGAGTTGCTCCTGCAAGGCCACCGCCCCCTAATTTTAGCCAAGCCGGTGCTCCTGCTGCTACTACCCAGACACCAGCTCCGACACCAGCCCAGCCCCCAGCCCAACCCCCTACCCAGCCCCAGGCCCCACCTGCTGCAGCAGCAGCAGCCGCACCACCAGCAAGTGCACCCCCTTCCTCAGCACCCCCACCCCAACAAGGAGGCTACCCCCAGCAACCGGCGTCTGCACCCTATTACCAGCCCATGCCGGCCTACGCCCCCTACAGCAACCCCACCCCCATGCCCATGCCTTATGCTCCCTATGGACAACAGAGCTATGCACCACAAGGTTATGGACAGCAACCCTACGGATACCAGCAACCACCAGCGCCACAAGGGTACCCCGGACATGCACCACACCCACCCCAAGGTTATCCCACACAGGCACCGCCGCATCAAGGGTACCCTACACAGCAGCCCTATGGTCAGCCCCCACCACCAGGATATAACCCATATGCTCAACAGCCACCACGTTAGAGAAGATGGTGATTACGATGAAATATATAGCATGGCCCAGAAAAACGGAACAGTTACATCTACAGTTATTTCCCATATTAATTGCTCAACTTTATTTAGTTTATCTGATAGATAAATAGATTGATCTATGTTGGTTGGGGACTTTCCATTTTGGGGCAGTTTTTGTGAACCAGTGTAAATTTGGTATGCACGCACTAGTTTACGTGTAATTTCTATGGGATGCAATCAATAGGACACACCATTACCGCTTTACTACGAGAAAAGCTGAAATACACTGCTTTGCAAAATTGCCTCTTAAATGAAATCTACTGAATGAAAATTGACGATCTAAGTGTTGTATTGCTCAGAAAAGAACACGCTATCAGATGAATGGGAAGAATAATAATTTCTCTGAGATAATATAGGGGGAAAAAGCACCATATTTGATGAATTAAGTGTTCCATTTTTTCTGGGCCACACTGTACATGTGTAACTAGTATGATTTCGAAATATTTTCTATCATCCATGCTGCTCTTTGCAATAGTTTGTTGCACACAAAACCATGATCACAGTTCCATCATTATTTTCACTTGTACAGTAGGTTAAAGGTTAGTGACATGATTGGGAACACTTGAAAATGCCCCAAGAACCAATTGAGTTGAAATATATACCAACTATACACTAGCAGGAGTGGATCTCCCACCTGGGAGGATTTGTCTGTAATTTGTTTACTTAAGGAGAATCAAGCATAAACATAGAAGTATCTTAATTTTATCTGGGGACGATAAAAATAAGCCCCATAGAGAGCCACACAGCAGGTTTCCGTGCTATGAGTGATATTGACACTGTTTATTTTAGAATGAGTAAACGTTTGACTATAAGATTTTCACAGGAGAATCCTTGCATAGTTTACTTGATTCTAGAGTAGTTTCAGCCCAAGTTGAGGACTACCCCAATCATGTCATTTACCTTTAATCGTTAAAGAATTCAAGGTGAACAATAGTAGATCAGTTTAGATTATTTAGATCATAATACAAATAAAGATATGAAAGACAAGCATTTGGATCAGATACTTAATTGCCATGTTATTAATTTTTTTCCACTGGTAATATAAATTCATCACACTGGTTGCAATGACATATTATTATAAGCAACAAAAACAAAAAGGTCCCAGAGCTTTGTGTTTTATTTATAGGTATAATGTAACCAGTTACTCTAATAACATATTTAGGTAATGGCCACTAAATAGAATGTGGTTTAGATAATTGCAAATCAATGTTTCATACCTATAATAGTCAAGTACTAAATTGTATTTCTTACAAGATTATGTAAAAAATTATTATAATATTGTGATAGATGTTGTACATTTGATTAAAATAATTTTGTGTGTAAAACAGCCACCCTTCAAAGGGAATATTTTCTGATACATTCATGTTATGTGTTGTACATCAGAGTATAAATCATTTCTAACTATGGTTCCGTGTTTATATGTGTTCTAAGCAAACTTGTGCCATGGGTATTTCAAACAAGATCGTGGCATGTAAATAACATATAGGAAATTATTGAGGTCAACATTTCTAAATGATTTTATCCCATTCAAATGTGCCTATGATATGCATGACTATAGGTAGGCTTGGAATAGTGCTAGAGGAAAATGTAGCATTATGACAGACATTGTTTTAATTTATAAAGCAATTTTATTATAATTGTGACTGTTTGTAGTGTAATAGTTACAAGCTGGTACAAAGCTTTTGTTTTTCATTAGCAAAATGGAAATATATAAATGATCTTTAATATGGTAGCTCATCCAGTGATTTTTCATTGTTCATATGTCGCCATTTTTCTGAGCTCGTTGAAATTAACTCCTGTCTAGATAATTTTTTCCACTCAGTGGCCTGTGCAGTAACTTTTTAAATTATGAAGGAGGATAGCATTAATTTTACATAAAAATCATTATGTAGAAAAGTTGATTTGATTAATGCTCGTCAAAGTACATTTGATGTGACATATTCTATGGAATTATCTGTACTGTAGTTCTCCCCCCGTTATCCCAACTATATGTACTGAATGTTAAATGTGTCATCATTTGCTTTTCTTTTTATTACACAATATTTGTGCACTGCTGTTCATTGAGACTAGCAATATAAACTTTATGATATATAGTATATATATATAGTTTTTGAAGAATCTACATGCTTACTCAATACTGGAAGTATGACAAAAGTTTTTTTTTAAATACATGTTAATGTTTGATTTTTAAATGTGTATTGTTTTGCAATCATGTCACAGTTTGCATACCGGTTGAATAAATCCCCATGCAAATTGTTTTACCACGAAATGAAACGTGTTTGGGAAAACTAATTTTATAACTTCAGTAGTTTCTTTCATGTGACTTCAGAGATTATTTCATGGGATAACAATGACTTGAATAAAGGATGTATAAATTCAGCTTCAATAATGATTTCCAGCAGACTTTCTTTGTGTGTGAGAGATCTTACTAAACAAAAACATTTTCCCAAATCCAACATTATTTTGAAAGGTGGGTCAGTGGCTCACCAGGAAATAAACAAATGAATAAAAAATGAGAAAATGTGTATCTGTTTGATTTGAACTTTTTACTCGCAAACAGACACAACGATGATGCTTTAAATTTCAAAGGATTAGGATTCTGTGTTGAAAATTTTGGTGGTTAAGATTGGAGGAGTTGTTGTGTAGAGTCAGTCCTATCAGTATCACAAGTTATCTTGGATTTTGGAAATTGATTTATGTTTGTTTGAATCAGTGAAGTTACTGTACAATAGACGCTCAGTATAACATACTCTTTAGGACCAAGAAGACTACTTAGTTACATTAAACGTTTGTTACTTGAAGATTGCAAAAACAATGAAATAAAAAGAAAATTCATCCTTGGGCCCCAAAAATGTTCTTTGTACTGAGAGTCTACTCTATGATGTGGTGGTGTTACCATCCACCCTACTACATGAAGACGTGTTTTCAAATGAAAAGAGGGAGGGGCAGGGAGCATTATTGAAATCCTTTCATCTAAACATTGGTTGAATAAATGCCTCAATGCCACATTTAGTAATTTTTTGTTTGAATGAAGTTTGTGAAAAGACAATGAAATGGACTCCATAAGTGTGTGTGTGTGTGTGTGTGTGTGCCACATTTAGTGTGACTGCCTCACCGAACGCGATCGCTCAATGAGGAGTTTCGGTCGATATCGATACAAAGCACTCCAAAAGAAATGGATTCGTAGACCAACGAACGAACAATTTATTAACAGTTCCCAGGTCCAAGATCAAATACTGTAACAAACGAAACAAATAAACGAGACTTAAGTTTGATGTCACAAAAACACTTGAAATGAACTAATTAACGATAATGAAGACAACTACTATTATCTAGAACTAAACAGCCAATATCAATTTCAATTAAACTATCACAAAAAAGGTACAAGAATATATGTTTACAAACTAAGTGTATTTACGACAAGTAAACTAAATTGCCGAAAACTCAATAGATATCACTAGATATACTGAAATTATATTATCAACTTATTGGTATGCTTGATCTAACACATACATGTAATATCCGATCACTGTGGAACATAAGTAAAACAATGTCAAACTTATTTCATGAATATACTAATTAACCTGATGAATAGCTAACAAAATGCAAACATATTACACGGTGAGTTAAACAGTTAAATATTATGCATCAAATGTTAATCATTATACAAGTGATGGTTCACGCTTTGACATATTGGACAAGTAAACTTCAACAAATTAGCTGTAATAAACTTTTAACTTCGAAAAAGCTTCATTACAAATAGCAAACTATATATTACGAGAATTATTAAACTAGACCTTAGAATCAAAGTATAATGAAACTTAACTTACCAATTGGAGGCTATGAGCCGTTTACTGGGCGAAACAAGTCGAAATATTCTAGGCGAAATATACGAACGAATCGAAACGATGACCTATCTCTATGAACTCGAGGCGAACACTGTCTGTGTAAAACTAGCTTTCTTGCTGCCCCCTACACTAATGTACCTGCACATTTACTCAGATGTGTGACTCACTGGGGACCCATTGTCTAGCCTTTGGCTTGGTCAAGTTTACGGCCAAGATAAAGACCTACTAGCCACCCCATTAACAATAAGACATACTGCAAAGTGTACACAACGAAACAAAAGAAGGGACAGACAGGATAATTATGTCCCAAGCTACATGTAAGTTACAGTGTACTACAGTATACTGCATGCATATGCAAGATAGATACATTACATACATTGATACATCATTACACAAGAAGCCACATGATAAATAGTATAGTGAATTATCCAAATTTAAAAAATCACATATTAAAACTTATTCGAAAACTTCACTGCATACCGCTGCAGTGACATTTAGTAATTTTTTGTTTGAATGAAGTTTGTGAAAAGACAATGAAATGGACTCCATAAGTGTGTGTGTATTTGTGTGTGTGTGTGTTTGTTTGTGTGTATGTGTGTGTGTATGTGTGTATGAGTGGATGTGTATGTGTTTGGGTGTGTGTCACAGTGTGTATGTGACATGTGTCTTGTCTTTCTGCCTGCTTGTAGGATATGTCCAATTGTGTCTTCATTATTTCTTGACTGAATTTTATTCCAAGTGATATTTCTGATAGGGCATGATGGGGGCCTCCAAACTCATACACAGACTTGTATAATTCATTAATCATTCAAATTCATAGAAATTAATTTGAAGTCACATAAAGGTATTGCACACACAATACTTATTTCTTGACTGATTTTAATTTTGGCAAGTACCGGTAGTTTTATTTTATCTGATAGGGCTTGTAAGGGACCTTCCAGACACAGACTTTTGAAATATTATGCATGTAGTTATGTTTACTTGCACAGTCTAATCAAAATCACAAAAAAAACATGTCATCTTTATTCTTTGGCAGATAATGATTCTGTTTATTTTGTCTGATAGGACTTAATTTAGACTTCCAAACTTTCTCTCCAAATGTTATTAATGCAAACGTATTAGAAATAACCAAAACAAAACCACCAAAGTTATTGTTTATTTTGTGACAATCAAGCTGCAATATAGCATTTGTAATAGTGTAAGTACTTTTATGTCTTAATTGCTTCGTAACAAACCAAAACACCCGGGGGTGGGGGGGGGGAGGTAGTTGTGTCAATTTCCATCCTGTGGGTATGAAAGCCAGTTGAATTGTCTCGTAATAAACCACATGAAATAGTGCCATATCCTAGGGATGCACACATTGGGCAGGAATGTATGCGTATATTATGCCTTGTGAATAATATTGATTCCCTTGTTACTTTAAGATCTCATTACTAGCTTACTTCCACTGTGTGTTACATATTTCACATTTGTTGTTGTTGAAATTTGTATATAATTATATCACGTTTATTATTGGAATTACATTTTTAACAGACTTTATAGCCCCATACCACATCTAGTATAATCTGTGTAAATACCTTTCTAGTCTGACACTGTCACACTGCATATATAGTCCTATTATGTGCTATGTGAGTGCTAGCAGCAGTGTGCCCCCATATTAAGACAATT
Source organism: Eucidaris tribuloides (assembly GCA_001188425.1). Lineage (NCBI taxonomy): Eukaryota > Metazoa > Echinodermata > Echinoidea > Cidaroida > Cidaridae > Eucidaris > Eucidaris tribuloides. The sequence continues at coordinate 25,231 of JZLH01S0014767.1, forward strand.
AACCCAAAGTTTTAGGCAAAAAGTGTTAATAATTTTGGCCAACTCATGTAAAAAAACATAATAAATAGCAAAATAAATTTGAGATAACTACAGTGTCCACAAAATTATCCCTTTATATTCATGTTATGTGCCCCCTTCCCCCCCCCCCCCTAAAAAATGAAGATAAACTCAATACAAACAGAACATATTTCTAGATCTCTGGTCTGCCTCCCCCCCCCCAAAAAAAAAATACATTTTGTAACATTTTGTTTCATATTTGTAACATTTTGTTTCAAATCCCCCCCCCCCCACCTGGCTACCCCCCCCCCCAAAAAAAAAAGAAAAAAGAAAAGAAAAGAAGTTTATCATGGCATGCATGTGATAACGTATTCAAGGTGTTCCAGGGTAAGGATGAGTAATTTAGTAAAAAAAAATCCCTCCCCTTCCCTTCCCCTTTCACACCACTCCTCCCCCGCCACTCCCCTCCCCCTTTTCCACCACTCCTCACCACCACTCCCCCTCCCCCACCCCAACAATTCCGGGTTGTGCTGCGCCATTGTGGGGGTTGACCCAAGTGGGAATAACATGTATTCTCAATGGCGTTCGCGAGTGCGTGCCGCACCGAGTGCTCGCACTTTAATAACTACACGTGCTGTGACGTGTGCACAGCTCAGTGGAACCGGTTCGATTCATACTCGTTGTGTGATGTAACTGAACTGCTTCTGTGTTACATAAGTATATCTATTCATATTCGCGCATGTTTCTAAACACGGCGTTCACCCAAGATCAACACACCGGGAAACTTCCGGCCCGCATTTCTACGAATCACGGTCATTTGGTCCATGTGTAATTTCCTCTACAGTATAGTATAGCATTAAATGGTGTATGTAGGCGAGAAGACAACGGTTAGCAACCTGCATCCAGTTTTGAAATTCGCATAGCATGTCGTACAGCTTCTGAGTCGAAATACACCGGTTATTGTTACAAGCTGAGCTAATGAGTATGCATTTCCGCTATTCACGCAAGGAAACAGTGGAAGTTTTGGAGACTGGGAGTAAAGAGTAGAATACCAACAGGTAAATATCTATAACAGTGCATGTGTCGTTTTGCTTTCAATACCTGCAGGCAAATTCCGCAATTCAGGGCGGATGCTCGAGTTGATTTATATTATTTTAATGTTAATCCTTGTTACTTCCTAACTAAGCAGGTTAATTGGGAGGAGTACAAATGTCAGTGGTCAAACAATAATAATGTGTGACCGTCACGCCCAAAGGAGCCCAGCAAGTCGATTTTGGGCCGCAGTTGTTTTTTGCCATAATCTTTATCTCCATATTCCAAGACTTATTTGGTTCATATTGCATGTTGCTGTAAAAGCAAGTATACCCGGAGAAATTCTACTTTCAAACATGTCAAAACAAGGAGCTTTGTAGTTCGACACCGTGTTAACTACGAAACATCTACTTTACGAGAAAACCGCTGTCAAAGTGGCAGCGTGCCGTGTCAAAATGCGAAAACTGCGGCTCATTGCCGCATGCGTAAAATTCTGATAAAACCGATGGTAAAACTTCCTGGGCAATTCCGTGATTAGTTCGTACACTTTATTGACAAACTTTGGCAATCAAACACTCTGCTCTTACCATGAAAATGCTTTCATATTAAATTGTCTGTTTTGGTACTGTCAATTCTCTAGACTGGCACCTACTCACACATGAAGCAAAATCATGAGACATTTTCAGTGGTATTAACAAGAACTTTAATCATAGTAGTTACTTACTCGAAAAGAGGACCATGGAAAAAGTGACAAGTCTTTGTGCGCTCAAGTTTCCTCAACGCTGTTTTCAACTGACACGGCAAATTGTGGTTTCATGCCTATTGTTCTGACATCTTGGCTAAGTCATTTGATATAAACTTATTGATAAAAATTTTTTTTTTTTTTTTTTTTTTTTTTTTTTTTCTTTTTTTTTTTTTTTTTCATTTTTATACTACAGACAGCAAAAACGATGTTAGTTACGTTACGGTTAGTTACGTTACATTTTGTCCATCCACAGCTTCGCAATTCTCTTTTTATTTCATGTCTTTTTCAGATTTAGTATCATAATGTGGGCTTTATACTTTTCGACACATGAAAGAAGGCTATTGGCATGGAAAAAACTGCAGAATAAATGATATTTTTTCATAAACTGAGATTTAAGTCACATACTATCCACATGTTGGTATTTCATGTATGGTTCTGATTTCTCCTGGAGGTCGCTTGTTGAAGAGTAATAATTTAGAGTGAAATGATTGTCCCCCATTGTTCTTCATGATTCATACAACCATATCAAACCATTAAAATTTAATATTTATTCCAGATAGAAGCAATTTATATAATTTGTGATTGTGCCAAGTATTTCACGAATTGCCCTCCTACAACGACGTTTGCATTGCTCATACTTCTTGAAAATTTTGCATCTAGAGATTTATAGGTTTAGTAGCAATGCTATTTTCAGTTAAAAAACGAATCTGGTAAGATTTTAATGCTCGTTTGTTGTACCAAAAAGTCACATTGGTCTTTGACTCAACAGTTATTTCCGCTCGTGCGTGTACCCTTGCGAAGCGGGTCAGCAGGTGACCATTGGACGGCCGACCTGGGGGCTCTAGGTGAGATGATTTTGACCCAATAAAATTTCACAAATAGTCAATTCTTGTAAAAGTCACGTTTATACTAATTTGCAAAGTTTCGGGATAAATAACTGAGATTCTGCAAAGGACACAATAACTTCTTACTTGTCTACTATATGCCTATTCAATTGATGCATAACTGCGCCAGCTCCAGAAGTAAGCGCAAGAATTAACCCCCTATAATTAACACGACCGAGACATGACAGTGACCCGTCTTGCAGTAGGTTATGAATGCTGTCTCTATTTGATGGCCCACGCGTTTAAGTGCCTATTCAACTAATTGAGCCAAGCTTTTATGCATCCAGTAACAAAAGACAAAAGAACCTTCAAAGGTTTAATGATTGTGGCAGCATACTTGGTGATAGTAGTGGGGATTACAATTCAATGGATAATGAAAACGTGGCATTCTTAACTCTAAACGCCACCAACTTTACAAATTCTCTGGCGGCGCAAATACCTTCTCACCTGCATCGGCATTGTTGTACTTACTCTGTTGATTTAATAATTGACGGCAAAATATAGTGAATCAATGTTTGCAGATTAAAATGCGAAAAAATTGGAAACTGCAACAAATCAAAGAATGTATAACAATCAAGTTCAAGTTAAGGATAGCTGTCAGTTTGGCGGTCGCAAAAAAAAATCTGAATCACATCAAATCACGATACGTATGTGACACCAGCTCAGGCAATTGAGCACCGTCTTGTGTTTGCTAGGGGCGCGGCCTTAACTGACAGTCGGATTTTCGGTGTGGTGTTTTTTGCGCGCGTCGAATGGAAGGCCTCAGAAAACTTAATCATTAACCCTTTCCGTGAACTATTTGATACTGAACTTCACATGACATCTAAGAGACTTTGAAGATTTGATTTCAGTCAAAAAAAATAATTTTGATAAATTTGACCTGTTCCGACAATTTTGCTCATTTTTCTTAAACCGCCGTTGCGACTTTTGTGGCTCCTTATTGTTGTACGGTCCCAGCAATTAGAGTCCCGGCCCCGGAGGGGGGGGGGTGGGGGGGGGGGGGCAGTGTCATTAAATACAACTTACAAAGGTGTACACCATGCACGTGTATGGACTTTCAAAATGACCATGACAAGATTAGATTTCTAATTGAAAGTCATCGAATTCTCAGAATACACCCTAAAACAAGTATTCCAAGTTTGAAAGATACACTTTTTTTGAAGTAAAACCTTCTGTTTAAAGTAGACTATACCTTTTTTCCCATGATTTGGCGATTTTGATACCCTTTTCAAGTAGATCTACGCGCGTATCATCGTCGCCGATGAAGAAAACAACCTTTTTTACAACTTTTTTTCCACGCCATGTGTACATGTGGTAATGACAACTAGCCCCCCCCGCCCCCCCCGCGCGCCCCAATAGAGTCAGAGAAGCGCATAATGCCCAGGATTGAGAAGTAGCCCAGTCGTAAATCAACTTGAGAAGACAAGTGCTATCGGATTATCCATCTCCAATAGGCAAACCTAAATTTCTAATATTCAGCAAATCCTTAGCAAAGTTACACTGAATGAACTACAGTCAATAACTCACATTTTCACATACCAACCGACCAAGTCTCATGATTTTGTTCTCTTGATCTCGCTGAAATATAATAAAGAACGTTGGAATAAATATCGGCTAAAAAGTAAAGGCAAGGCGATTTCTGTACACATTATCTACATCACATGCTATTCGATAAATATACCCACTCATGAAATTAACAGACCCTTTCTAGATAAATTTTGACTATTTGGTCATCTGTTTGTTTTTAAATTAATACAGGTTCAGATCTGAGATCGGTGTACATGGAAAAATTAAGCAGAACCGAAATGACATTCACACAAATTATATCTTTAAATGGTGAATACTTTCACTCATAATATCCTAAATGCTCCTGATTGAAATTGGTAAAAGCATCAATTTTCTTCTAAGGTCTTGTCGGTTTGAGCTCATTTGAGTGATCCCATAGACTCCAAACAACATATATTAAGATATTCTACTACAGATATGGTGGTAGAATAACTCTGTCTGACGCACAGCGGTTGATTCTAGAATAGTCTCGGCCACAATTTGAGAGACTACCACAATCATGTCGTTTAACTGTAAGAAGATAGTGTAAGTCTTGAAACTTTTTCTGTCTTCAACAATCTACAAGCCAACTTCCGGCCAGAATGATGTTGTGGAACCATTCTCCCCATCGCCGTTGCGAAGACGGGCGTCTACTATGGCTGAGGCTTCTGTCGACGGATGACCTCTACAAGAGGGTGATGAGTAAGCAAAGATGGAATCCTTATCTACCACAGAAAAAGAAATCTATGGTATTAACACTAAGGGACATTCATCTAAATGATTAAACGCAAGAGTTTAAAACTCAGTGAAATGATGGGAGTATGAAAAATGCCTTGTTAGAACTCAAACTGGTTGAAAAGATAAACGCAAACATACCGCCTGAAGTGGATCTCCTGCTTGAAGGATTGTCTTGTTACTTGAGGAGAATCAAGCATGAACAGGCCAGCACGTTTAATTTATCGGCCACGATAGATTTAATCCCAAAGTAAGGCTTCACATACAAATTTGGTCTCTAACAAGGCTTACTGAATGGAATTATTATTAAAATGCGTCAACTTTGACTCAAAATTTTCACAGTAGACTCCTCTGCATAGTTTACATTGAATCTAGAATATTTTACGCGCATTGAGGACAACGCCCCAATCATGCATTTACTGGCTGGTATAAGCAGTGGTTGGAGGAAAGTAGGAGGGGGGCTGAGAGAGGCAGGTTGCTCCTAATCGGGGAAGTGGAGGGCATCAGAGGGTAAAGGGTAATTTCTGTGAGAGTGGAGGCGAATGAGCTAGGTCGAGATAAATCTGTTTGAATAAAATTTATTTCTTTTGTTACAACAAAAAGGCCGCTTATGTTTTCTTTAGAGAATTTTTTCTTTCATTCTGGCTATTAATGGAGACTTTTAGAAGATTGAATAGAAAATTTGAAAATGCCATATATGTACATAGGTAATGGATGCCAAAGTTGTATGAAAATCAAGTAGTGGAATAATTGTGTATTTCACATCATATGAAGGACAGCATGACAGGAAGTAATGAGGAGGCAACTCAACATGAATCCAGGTCTTTGAAGTTTAAATCCATGGTATAATAAACTCATAAATGAGGAATATTATCTAACTCTATGTAACATATGGGTACCATGTAACATGCATGAGCAATAGGCATTTGAATTGTGAAAAGTGAAATGGATAGAAAGATCGGCATTATTTCTTTTATTTTCCACAGTGGTTCAGCTGACTAACAAAAACCTAAATGGTAAATTGACACTGACTGGGGAATGGGATAGTCCTCAACTTAGCTGAACTACTCTAGAATCAAGTACAACTATCAAGGATTCTCGCTGCGAAAATCTTGTAGTCAAACGTTGTACTCATTCTAAAATAACTAATGTCAATATCCCTCGTGGCAGAAAGACCTTCGTGGCCTCTATGGGTCTATTTGAATTGGTGCCCCAATGGAATTAATGTTCATGCTTGATTCTCCTTAAGTAAACAAATTAGAGACAAATCCTTCCAGCTGGAGATCCACCAACTGGTTATTATTGGGTGTATATTTCACACTCATTTGGTTCTTTGAGCTCTCTTCAAGTGTTTAACCAATCCATGTCACCTAGGGTGCTACAATATACTTTCTTTTTGGCCACTTGCCCGACGCAGGCAGTGAATTTTCAAACAGCTCGAAATGCTTGCCCGAATGAAATTTTTGCTTGCACCGGAACCATGCAGAAAATTGTTATTGATTTGTGTGATTAAGTATGTATAGATATAGCATAAAAAGTAAACATAACATGTAGTAACCATTCACAGTAATTTTCACCGTATAGATTTTTGTCATATTTTGAAAATCAATGATCGATTTTTTTATATGTGTTTCATTCATCATATTTTACATGATAATGAACGATTATAACAATTGGTCCAGGCAAGGTAGTGTGCGATTTCATGTTGTGGATTGGGGGGGGGGTGACAAGGGGGGGGGAGGGGGAGGAGTGGGGGGCGGAGACAGCACTAGCATTAATACACATTTTTGTGACCATCTAGTGATTTTACCGTAGGTGTTCACAAACAAAAATGTTGAGAGAGTTATGATTTCAAGCATGTACATGTAAACTAAAACGGTGGTTGATTCATTATAAATTTGTTTAAGTGTTAATGAGTGTCTAGAGTTAAATGAACGTGTCTAGAATAACCCGTACACCACAAACTTTTGTATCATATACAATGTACATAAACAATATTTTCAGCTATATATTTTCCAGATTAAAAAGTTGCAAGTGGTTATAACAGAACAGATGTTTGAGTATATCTTTCAGTGTCTATAAAAATTTATCCCAAAACACGAACATTGGAAAAAATTAAGGCTTCAAACCAAAGTAGAATAACCCCCTCCCTTGAGGGGTGGGTCAAAAATGGTAACCCACACCAGATTGCACCGCCTATACAACCAAAGAGTTAATTTGGGAATTAAAAACTCATGGATAGTCTAAGATATATCATCCTTCTAGGAAAATGCATAATTGATTCCCAACGTCCGGTAGCGCGCGAAAAAAAAAATGTTTGAAAAATTAGATCAGTGTAAACAAACAGATTTAGTGTCATCTCCCATTTCCTTTCACACCCAATTGCTTAGAATATTGCAGCTTATTTATTCAAAAATCTCTTGAAATGATTACCTAATCAGTAATTTATTAGATAGAGTACACTACTTGGGAAATATGATTAGTAAAAAAGTTCTCATAAACCACTACCTACTTCCCAGCCAGGGAAACTGAAGTCGAGTACTCAGCCCTGCCATTTGCCAACCCCAGAGTTCAGGGGATATCTGTGACTGAGATGGGTCATGTACTTCTGTTTCGCAGCTGGCAAATTTGCCACTTTTTGACCAAGTACCCTCTAAAATTCACATTATAATCACAAATACTATTCTCGAGATCTCTATGACACTTCATGGCAGATTTATCATTCAAGTGCAGAAAAATTAACTGCCAACAACGCAATTAAGAAACTTAAAACATACAACCATACCCATTTAACACAATGTGGAACTGGGCAATCTTAGTCGCCTTGAAACTGGCGAGTTTTGGAGGTGCTGTGATATATTTTCTGGTGATTTGACATTTAACT
>JZLH01S0014770.1:34477-50404 GCA_001188425.1 Eucidaris tribuloides
TAAAAATGTCACTATAGTACAGGAGAGAGTAGTTGAAAACAACAGAACACTTCGTTTTGGACATATCTGTTACACAAATCCCCACTGCTGACAAAGTACTTACACAGAAATCTATATGTGGGACTATGTTAATTGTTGCCATACACACTGCAGCAACGGAGCCTACTCCGTCGGGTACTCAAACTGCCAATTCCTCAACTTTTTATTTCATATGAAGTGAATTAGTCCCACATTATTATGCAAATGTAATTTACTCTCAGCTGGAAAATATGGAAATGTGAAATTTTGATGAAAGATTTTCCTTCATCAACCAGTACTGTGTATTCTCTTTAAAAGCAGTATTTTGAACATTAAACGTGACTGGATTGGGAGCCAATGTAGCTGCTTCAATAGGCCTACTGGTGTAATGGGATTGTTTCTGCGTACGGGTGATTAATCGCGCTGCGGAGTTTTGAATTACTTGCAGTCTGTTCAGTTGGGAATCTGGCATGTTAAAGAGTAAAATATTACAATAGTATAGATGTCCATTAATTCTCTTCACTATATCGCAGTTGAACGATACATAACCGATTATCGGACACAATTTTGGGTTGCCAGTTACCTGATTTACGTGTAATTCTGAACATATTTCGTGTCATTATAGTGTGAATGATAAGACTTGGTTTTTGCGTTTCAAACAGAGTTCTTTCAAGTTTCATTGTACTTTGGAAGTTCAAATTACAACACTTTTCTGAACATGCTGAATAAAAGTACAAGCACACGCGGTCTCGTTCCGTGTGTAAAGATTGTACATGTCATTGTTATATCTCATTCCACGGATAAGCAAAAGGCAGTTGTGATGTGATTGTGATTATTCATGATTTGTTACATAAAAGCAAGAAACTCTAGCTGTGCTCAGAGAGTGCAAGTACCTTCGCCCAAGTTTTGGGACGACCTGTCCCTTTACCGATCAAGGAACGATTTGTCCAACAGATGGGGCGACTTGTCCAAAAGACGGGACGACTTGTCCAACAGATGGAGCGACTTGTCCAACAGATGGGCGACTTGTTCAACATATGGTTGACTTGTCTAACAGATGAGGCGACTTGTCCAACAGATGGGCGGCTTGTCCAACAGATGGAGCGACTTGTCCAACAGATGGGACGACTTGTTCAACATATGGGTGACTTGTCTAACAGATGAGGCGACTTGTCCAACATTATGGGTGATTTGTCCAACAGATGGAGCGACTTGTCCAACAGATGGGCGGCTTGTCCAACAGATGGGCGGCTTGTCCAACAGATGGGGCGACTTGTCCAACAGGTGGGGCGACTTGTCCAACATATGGGTTACCTGTCCAACAGATGGTTGCCTTGTCCCTCCAGTCAACAATTATATAGGGACGACCCCGGGGGACGACTTGTCCCAACAGTTGACCTATCCCCTCAATTACCAACTGTGTGGATGACCTGTCGTTTGCTTGACATTGACCTTGATACCTGACCTATATGACCTTGAAAATTAAGCTTGGTCTAGCATTTTCCCTGTTTGAAACATGTGTAAAGTTTCATGGGGCTTGATGTAAAACTGTGCCTGCAAGACGGTTAACAAACAAACAAAAAGATAGAAAATACCGATCACGCATTTCCAACTTCACTGACCATGTTGACGAAGGTACAATACACCCAGCAGAATTCCCATAAGCCTATACGCAGGGTACATGTTAAACGGTAAAGGACACTTCCATTTAAAAAAATCATCTAATTTTAGTATAAATTATGATAGGCCTATATTAATGATCAGAATGTACACTTGAAAATTACATTGTTTTGTTTACGATAAATTTTGGGTAATTCTACTTAATTTCCATGCGAATTCTGATAAACAACCTCCTCATGCAAATGTCATACCTCGAGATATCACCCTTCCCCCCCCCCCGGGAACTCGAACTATCATGTCGATAATTAATGTATTTAAAAATCAACTGTGACCACCCTTTGAATAACATCAAAATGGTAAAAATGCCAATATACTGACACATGCGTCTGATCAAATATTAGTCCAAATCTACCGATATTTTGCCCAAAATTCAAAACACATTGGTCATGTTAATCACTCGGTATCAACCAATGTTCATCAAGTTGGGTAAATATCGAGATACATTTTGATCCGGAAACTGAAAGCTATCCTCAACTCACTACGCGAAAAGCACTTCCGCGAATGCCTCAGTTTTGAAACTACATATTTCGCAACTTATAGTTGAAACTTAGTATTTTTAGCAAGGTGACACGAATTCAACAAATTATCGCACGTGTATTAGGTTGCATTGTACAAACTTACACGGGCCAATTTTTTTTCACACCAAACCCAAACCTCGCCCTTGACTCGGAATGTGGACCATATGCGACAATGAAAGAGAAAAAGGAAAAAAAAATCACCGTCGTAGCCTTTTAATGGAATAAATATTAAAACCAGATTAAAATCGGAGTATCAGGAACCCCAGAACAAGTGGGTCGAATGAGTTTAATTATAATAGCACTAATCTGACACGTCGAGGGTCGACGTGGTGCTTATTTAGAAAGTCGAGGTTGCACACGGGTAAAAACATCAACTTGGAAAATTCGTTAAAAATCAGAGATTAATTAGGGAAGATTGGAACCAACATTCTGTGATAGAAAAATCATTCCACAATTGAATTATCTCCAGGAGAAAAAGTGTTGACCAGCGTTTTTTCAAGGGAATTCCTATTGAACAATTTCCTAGCAAGCCATTTGCGCAAGTGTATTTGAATGTCAAAGTCGTATCACGTCATATACATGTGTAGTTCCTATACCAAATCCACTCATCCCCTATCAAATTTTAATACTTGATCAAATCCTGCATTTCCAAATATTTGATATTTTTTTTCAATTATACACAAAGGTTAAGCTTTGTTTTGTTTTCAATGCTTTGTTTCGGTCAAATTTAAATTATGTTATGATAAAGTAATTAAGTATTGTTATCTGATCATTATAATTTGTCGACACTATATTCACTTACTGTTTTGTTGGGAACACTTGAAAATGCCTCAAGAACCAAATCGGTTCAAATATATACCAACTGTACACTAGCTGGAATGGATCTCCCAGCTGGAAGGATTTGCCTCTTATTTGTTTACTTAAGGAGAATCAAGCATAAACATACTAGTATTTTAATTTTATCTGGGCCAGATAAAAATTAAGATCAATAGGGAGCCACACAATACCACAAGGTATATTGACATAAGTTATTTTAGAATGAGTCGACGTTTGACTATACAAGATTTTCACAGGAAAATCCTTGCATACTTTACTTGATTCTAGAGTAGTTTCAGCCTAAGTTGAGGACTACCCCCAATCATGTCAATGCTTATCCTTGTATTTTGTTATATTTTTGTTATTTGGAAATGGAAATGAAATGAAATCCACCCATTCTTGGTAGCCGCCCTTTCAAATTAACATTTCTTATTCTTTTGGATTGACTCGAATGCACATTTCTTGGCAGCCGCCCATTGAGTCGAATGCACATTACCGTGTGTACTCGACGGAGAGTCGTTCTGATGCATAGAGTTGGATATTCATCTACAGAGGGCGATATACATATTGTTCAGTTTTCTTGAAATATACATGTACATGTATATATGGTAAAAAATGATTATATATTTGCTTTTACGTTTCCCAGATATGATTGAAAATTGCTCGCTCTAACTACGGTCGGGGGTCCCCTGGGCCCCCCTCCCCGACATTTCTCATAATACACACCGCAACCCAGGGGTGTCGATCCATGTTTCAGATTGGGGGGGGGGGCAAAAAAAATGACTTTTTTATGTTTAATAGTATTTTTAGGCCATGTTTAATGGTTCTTTCCAGTTGCTTTTTGAAACTATATTTGCATTGCATAATTATCATGAGTTTTTCAAGTTGTCCGAAAATTATTGGGGGGGGGGGAACTTTTTGATATGTCCACCCCCAATATTTTCATCGGTGGGGCGATCGCCCCTATCCCCCCCCCAGGATCGACGCCTCTGTCGCAACCTGCTCTCCAATCTAAACGTCACAATGTGTCATTCTGAACAATCTTCGATAGGTTTGATGTTGTTACTTTCTGATGTTTGTGGTGACAATAGCATACTTTGTGAAAGATTGACGAAAGGGAATGTCTGATCAACTAAACTATGGGCTTGTATGCACCGACTGTGGTTTCTGTTAATACGATTACCATGCATCTATTAGATTATTACTATTAGTTTCTAATACTTGATTTGCCATTTTGTGATTTTCTTTGAATGATGGGAATTCCAGGTTCATAATAAAGTTCCTTTGGAGAGAAGCAGAGCATAGGCCTAATCAGGGAAATACATCAGTGAAATTCTGAGAAAATCGGGCAAATATTTAAAAGTCATTCGTGATTTTTTTTTGTTCGATTTTTTCCTGAAACATACGCTGATGTCTTTCTCGATGTTTCTATTCAACGCAACCTGCGTATGTCCTGAGAGCAAAATATCAAAGCATGGCCGCTGTGCATTGTTTTCTTTTTATGTAGGATTAGTAAAGATAAAACAAGTTCCCGTTTTTTCAGTGGTACTGAACGTAAAACTATCGGATTATTCTGTATAGACCTATCCTTTTTCAAAAGAATCGTCTCCCAAGTACCTGTGTCCATGGTACATGCCACTGTTGCTGTGTGTGTGATGGCGGGGGGGGGGGGCGGCAAAGGGTGTACAACTGAACATGTTGCGACAGTGTATGGCGAGACAAGCTATTCCAGACAAACTGTTGATTTTAGCACATTATTATTTGGCGGGCTACTATCAACACCCCCGCAAAGACAAAGGAAAATAACCATTTTCATCTTATAACAAAATACTATCAACAAACTGTCCGATACTAGCGATAAAAAATAACGTCCAACATTCTATTCGTCGGACAAACTTCCTCTCTGTACACTCTTGGATGTGTGTCGACATTCGGATCATGTGTACAATTCTCCCAACTTACCCTCTTGAAACTTTTCTCAAATCGGCGTGTCAGATTGCATTACATTGAGTAGGGTAATGAGGTGATTTGTAATAAACTATCCGCAATAACAATATAGTTTCAAATATCATTGACATTTAAGAAAAATACGACATATTTTCGCATAAAAACAGAGACGATGAAGATTTTTATATGAAAAGCAAGCAAATCGTATATTTTCTGCCTTATACTTAGAATTTAACAAGTGAGTAACATTTCGTCGAAAGTAGTTCGGTGGTCGTTGTTTGCGGAAGTGTTTTTATCAAGCGTCAGCCGGGTATTCACTCCTCCCACTTTTCATTACACACCGACAACTTTGCGAACTTATGTCCGCGGTGTTTGTCTTCTGATACCTGTACAGTGCATGCAGCAGTGGATTATGGCAACTTCGTAGAGTACGAGCGGGTCGGCTGTGCTAGCGTGTGACTGACCACCCCGTCTTGAATTGCTGGGAGTTTTGTGGCCGAAGTTAGAGCCGAAACTTCGGCGGGCAAACAGCCCGGCCTGACATTGTTACCTTTCATTTTTGAAAGGGATTTATCTCCTAGACATTGTAGATATTTAATTTGAACAATGAAGTACAGAGAAGTACTGGAAAGACACGTTTTTGTGTGCCTGTCACTGTTATTAATTGTCTTCGCGTACTGGGCAGATGCAGCGGTAAGTCAGTTCAATTTTGAATTCAACTTGAGATATTATTTGTAACATTTTGTGCATGTTCCGTAAACTTTATTATGTGCTTTTTATTCACATGAGTTTTTTTTTCCACTTGAGTGTGTATGATGAATCATGAATGGCGTAGCAAAATTGAAAGGGCTGTCCAAATTCGGCGATCGCGCGCACGGTAGCTACTGCATGCTGCGGCGGCGCAGATGTCGATTCCACTGCACTGGGCCGCAGTAGGCTGGTTTATCGTCCAGTAGTAACTCGGTTTCTCCTCCAGGATTCCACCGAGATTATGGGTATACTTAGACTTATATTCAAGGCCCTTTTTGTCTTGTTTATAACATTGACGTTGATTAATCTGTGAGTGAATTTGAGCATCTCAACTAGTTGATCCAACACTGCCTATATATGCACAGCGCTGGTCGCCGTGAACCGGTACGTGTGGCAGTGGGGCCCCCTAAATTTTACCTGTTTGACTTTGTGAACTATCGTCAAGACCAAATATTAGATCCAGATTCAGTTGATATTTGGAGGATGATTTCCTAAGTAAATCACGGAAAAGTTAGTTTTGGAGACCGATACAACAATCGATTAAAACAGGTGTTGTGAAAAATGTAAATTTGAGTCTTTCAAAATTGTGCAAAATAATTTCATTAAAACTGTAAATTCAGATCCTGCAATCCTGCATATAAGGGCAATGGAATTGAAGAAAGTATTGGGTAGAGGGTCTACGTATTGTCTGGTAGATATGTTTTGAATATGAAATGAGCAGCACATGAAATATTCTACCCAAACATTGCATTGCATGGCATTGCTTGCAAAAAACAAACGACAACGTTACCCAACGTTTTGCAACAAGTTGGTGGGGAAAACCAATACTCAACGAGAAAAGTGTAACCGCGACTTGAAAAAGGCTAATACGTGAAATGCATAATGCATTAGGGGCGGTCCCAGAATTTATTTATGCACGCCCACCTTACCCTTTGAACTTTTCCTAGGGGGTCAGTAGGCGGTCCTTGAATACTCGCATCCATATCCAGGCTTGGGCCTTGGCAAAACGCCTGTGCTGTGCGTACACCGTACGTATAGCCAATGAGTGAAAACATAATTCACAGAGCTTGGGATATTCTTGCGTAAATTACAGTGAGGCCTCCCGACCTTAGATATGTAGTTGAAAAACTGCCTTGCTACATTTAATCTGTTTTATAAAAGTTTATTTAGTTTCTTTGTTTCAAAAATTATACTTTGCATTTTTCCTGTTTGATTTTTCAGTTTGCACTTCTTTGTAGATCAAAAATTATTTTTCATGTTGTTTCGCAACATTATTTCATACATTATGCAACAATAAGCCTAAATACTTGTGCTTTGTTTTATGTTTAACTTTAATTCTTGATGATTTTACCTTGGTTTATCTGTTTTAATTATTGTTGGTATTTTGTAAAGGTTTAGACCTACCTAGTTTCTTTGTTCCAAAGAACACACTTTTCCCTGCTTGTTTATACTCAAACTGCACTTTGATCAACTCAGTTTTTTCTTTATTTTTTATATTATTTTTAGTAATAATATTAATGATTTATGCATTCTTTTTTTTACATTCTTTAACAATATTAATAATTCAGCATAATTTCTTCCTTGTTATATCTTTCTGGTTTGCTTTAATTGTCTCACTTGTTTGAATGTATTGCAATAAAGGAAAAAGGGAAAAAATTAATTATTTTAATGTGTTTTTTAAATTCTGTTTCTTGTGTTTAATATAGGCCTACTTTGTTGATCGTCATAAATACGTTTAGTTAATAAGGGTATGTTCTTTCTAATGCCAATCACCTTTAACAGGGCCAGGGTTGCAAATTTTCACATTAATTTTTAGGAATGATGAGCTTGTTGCCCTGCTAACAAAAATATGCTTTTAAAACGTTTCAAAAAACACATTTTTTGACATTTTTAGATGTTTTTAAAATGTGTTATACCAATGTTTTAAAAATGTCATCAGAATGTTCAAGACAGTTGTAGAACCTTTGAAAATTAAATCTAAACCTGGAGAAAATTTAATTTTTAATTCAAATTTTAAGAATGTATAAAAATTGTTATGCAGACATTTTAAAGACATTTTCAGACACACGTTCAGGAAGTTTTATTTAGACTTTTTAAAACCTTTTAACCCGTTGCCTCCAAAATCCCATAGAGTTAACACAGGGCACATCTGGTTCCCGTAGCCAATGGGTTAAGAATGTTTCCGTAAACGTATCGTCTTCAAGAATGTTTACAAAGAAAATGTTTTCTGGGCGTTTTGTGTTTGATGGATGGCTTTTTAGGTTGTCATTTTGTGGTCTGTATTCAACGAGTCGTCTTATATCTCAGATGACCGAGGGAATAATTCGCTGAGAATCCTAGCAAATAGGGCCAGCTGGTACACACTGTTGAACCATGGGTAGTTAACAATGGGGTCGATAGCTACTTGGTCCAGATGGTGGGTATTTTGGGGGTCAAGGGTCGATCCAACCCCCTTATAAGAACTGTTTTGTTCATTTTTTTTAACTGAAAATGGTCGGAAGTGATTCCAGAATATAGGTCTCAGATTATCTTTTGGAAATGGATCAAAACTGGAGAAATTGTATCTGAAGTCTAACATCAAGCAGCTGGTGTTGATTGTATAAGTTCCATTGGGACCATATGCCAAATTACAAACATATTTTTCAAAGTCTCTCTGAATTCCTAACCAGGCAAGAAGTTGTTATTAGTTAAAGCTGCACTGCTTGACTGTTGAATTGCAGTTTCACCATCAAAGAAACAAGTGGTAGGAGAAATCAGCTGAGAATGATATTTTTTTTTTCAAAAGCCTTGAATTTGAGGTAATTGTCTGCCTCATGCCAATCGAAATCAAAAAGGTAGTGATGAATTTCTGTCAAAAAATAATAAATGTGTACACAATCTAAGTCAGTTTTGAGAAAAAGTCTGGCACATGTTACACAAGTCTTACTACAGTGTACATGTACCTATATGTACTGTATTTTCAGATAAAAGCTAATGTGTCGAGGCTTTTTCTAAAATTGAATGGGCAAAATTGTCTGAAATGTTGATTGTTTTATTGTTGTCAAAGAGTTAAAGGGGGTGGCTGTTAGCATAACATAGGCCTACATGTACATTTGTACATACATAGCAGTAGACCATCTTTTCAAATAGGAGCCTAGATACATCCAATGTGACAGAAACACAGAATATTCCAAACTTCATGAACCTACGAGTAGGAACAATCAGCATGTTTCTATTGAGCCTACCGTATTTTTCCGGATAAAATTTAACCAGCTAATAGCGGAAGCGGAGAGCGTGTGTTTCTATTGGATTGCATTTTCCGCAAAGTGTGATCGATCCTACCGGGATCACACGATTACTGGCTAAGATTCCATTGACCTGGGTTGCCGCAAGGTATTGTGGGATGCACTAGGTCAAATTTATGCTCAGTCAAACACATGCACGCTGCAGCCAGGGGTCACGTAGTTTTGTTGATTTCCGGTTGTTAACCGGTTAATACCATTTGGCGGCTGTTTCTATTGACGTCTTCGGTATCTTACGGTACACATGTAACTCTCCGCTATTATCCTGCAAAAAGCAGGATAAATACCAGCAAAACTTTCTCCGCTAAAAAGACAGATAATGGCGGAGAACGTCTGTTTCTATGTCAGATCTGCTACTCCATTAGCCAGTTCATTCCGGAAAACAACCTTCAATAGAAACACGCTGATGGTGTAATTATAGTATCTATGGTGTTAATATGTCATAAACTCATCAAATCCTTCCAAACCTGGTTTTACTTTTACTTGTATTTAGGATTTAAAGGAGATACATGAAGAGAGAGAGAGAAATAAGGGTTCATGCAATAAATGACATTGACAGAACATAGAATGATCTGTGTTTGATCAAAGTACATGTATGTTGAGGAACTTTTTGCTATTTGGTGGAGAACGGACTCAAAGAAGAGGGTGGGTTTGTTCAGAACTCAGAAGAGGGGTGTTTGTAATAAATAGTAGTCATAAAACTAGGCATAAAACTATTGAGGTCATGTCCGCAATTCGCTGTAGTCCCAAATGGTTTCAACTGAATGTTTCCCACCCACTTTCTTACAACAGTGACCTTATAAAAGAAAGCCCTACTTATGAAAAAATAAGAATGGTAGTGATGATTTCCCTGAAGGAGTCTTGAAACTGAAACTACTTAGGCCTAAGGGTAAGTATTCCAACTTCCAATGGGACTTGTCTTACAATTTGAATTAAAAAAAAATGATTTTGTTGCTGAAATGTCATTTTCATTTGGAACACTATGCACATTAAAGGTATTGGCTAACATTTACCACAGTTAAAAAAATCTGAGCTACATGATTCCCCATGCTACCATTGTCTTTGATAAGGTCTAAAAATGACGCCCTGAAAAAATTGTATTTCAAAATGATTATTTAGTACTTTAAAAAAGTGAAAATCGTAAGTTGATCGGATTCACCTGCCCAGTTTCTCCCATAGACTTACTGTGTGTACACCTAGGCTATTTAAACTCGCCCCGAGTTTTAATTGTTTATTCATGCATAACTTGCCATTGGCAGTGTAACTTTCCAAACTTTTTTATTCTAGGGTGTTTATTTGTCCATATGAACACTACTATGTAGTTTAGATATCAAAATTTGACAATTTTTAAATTGAAGCTCCACAATGTTAGCCTATCACTTTAAAGCTGTATTATTTCTGTTAAAGACACGATGTAACTTTGTGGAAGCCCATTTAAAAAAATTGTCAAACTTTGCTAGCTGACATATCTGAGAGTGTATGAATGGACAAATAAACACCTTAGAACACAAAACTTTGGACAGTTATGCAGTCATTAGCGAACAATGTGCAGGTAAAAATCGACACATGAACTATTCTCAGCCGATAGAAAATTCTGCAATACACAAGTCAATGGGGGAAAACTGGAAGGGTTGCTCAATTATTTTCACTTTTTAAAAGCACTTACTGATCATTTTGAACTGCAAGTTTTTCAGGACTTCATTTTTAGACCTTACAAGAGACACTGGTAGCATGGTGAATCATGTAGCTCAGTCTTTTTAAACTGGAAACATTGTTGCATTTGATTTAGCTGGTTAACCTTCCATGAAGAATGTCTGTGAAGATCAGTTAAATTGCATTTACCTAGAATTTGAAAAATGTGCAAAAAATTTTTGTTTAGTGTATTTCTATGCTAGGCATTTTTTGTCTCTAGGAGACAATAATGCAAATTTATTGAAGCCTAATGGTCACAATAATTCCACTAAAACCAAGTTTCTAGCCCCTATACTTTGTGAAAGTTCTTAGATGGTATTTAGGCTACTTAGCCCATTGTATTTACGCAATGTTAATTTTGGGAATACAAAAAAGTTGCCCAACTTGCCCTGCCTTTCAGCGTGTTTCTACAGAAAAATAGTGGAACACCGTTTATTTTTTCCGGAATCGAAAAACCGTATCGCCTTTAAACCAACCTGTTTCTACAGAGCGAATAATCCGATTAGCTCCCATTCTGTGTCGCAAATACCGCGTCAATCGTAAATCGGGAAATTCAACCCATGACCTCGCAATGCATTGTGGTATATGAACTGGACCAAAATATGCAGTCACATGCACATATTTTCACACGCACCGGTGACCCCTTCTTATGCCATACACGATACGGTTTAGACTGTGTGTTTCTACAGAAAAGTTAAACGGATTAACACGACAATAACCACTTCTGGAAGGTGGTTATGATAAACCGTATTTGGTCAGATACGGTTTATAAACGGTATCGTGTTTGTTTCTACAGGAAAGTTTTCCGGAATTCTGGATACCTAAGAGGGTAATACCGTTTAACGATTTTCTGTAGAAACACGCGGTTTGACAGTCAGCTAACCTTTTCAATACAACACCAGTGTGTGTTTGATGACTGTGGTATGACCAAGGAGGTACTAGGCCTAGTACCTCCTTGGTATGACCATGGACCCTACTGGTATGACAGGAAGGTAACAGGTGTATGTAGATTTCAAGGTATTGGTATGTGTGGATGGTTGACTTGTAGTTGTTGATGTCACTCCTGTCCATCTGTGGTGGGTGATCATCATGTCCGTTTGGCCATGACCCAGCTGACATAACACAAAGTACCCCTTTTTATCAAATTGTAGGCCTTGAAAATAGGATGGCAAATCAAACTCTTGTTTGGGGAAAAAAAATCATTTGAATAAAGTAAACAAAAGCAAAGAAATATGCACAGTACATAGAAAAAAAGGTGGGAAAAACCCCCATTAAAGTGTTTGAAATCAACCCTTTATCTGACAGTTTAATAGTTAAAGATACAATTTACAAATATTGCTTCTTGAATGAAGAAATAAACATCTGGCTAGACTAGAGTACTAAACTTTGGAAAGTTACGGCCACTGGCAAGGTACATGCCCGGGGTACATGTACATGTAGGCCTATATGGTACGGACATCATTTATGAATTATTGTTTGTAACACAGGAATCAAAATGTGACAGGGAGGAGATGGACATGGCAAAACTACCAATGTACTAAATAATCATCTGGATGTACATGTATGTAGGCTCCCTACTTTGACATCTAAGAAACATTTTCATGGCCAAATCCAATGACTAAAATTTTTCATGGGAACTCTTTCCATGGCTCAAAGGGGGTGTTTTAAGCAAGAAAGTGGGGATGTATTCCGAGTAAAAAGTGGGGGTGATTTACGTAAAAAGGGGGTGTTCCCCTAAATGCAAAATGGGAGCGTTTGAAAGACCCAACCACCCCCTTCCCCAGAGAATGCCTTTGACACCAAGGAATGATGTCCATCACCCGTACCATCTGGCCAATGTTGCATGTGAGGATAGAGCTGAGTTGATGCGAAGTGCGACCTAATCGGTATTTAAACATGCAGTTGGGGTTATGAGAGAGCTTGTTCATGAAGTAATTTCCCATTTGTCACAGACATTCTTAGGAACTAAAACATTCACTTCATGCCCATATGCACTACAAACCCAGTTTGTGTGAAAACACTGCATTGTTCTTCAGAAAATTTAGTGTTGAAGGGAAATGAAGCATTCAAACCAGCGTAGGAAATACACTTGAGGCTGAGGGCGATTTAGCCCCCCAAATTAACAATATATAGCGCCCTGAAATCACAAAACGGCCCTCAATTTTCCTGATAGGGTTCAATGTATAACATTCTAAAATCACTAGATCAGGCTTGAAAATAGCCCCGATAAATACATGTATGCCCTACAATTTCATTTTCTGCCCTGATACAAACAGTTTTGTTAGTACTTTCCTCCCCTGAATATATTTCTGGTCGTTATTATGTATTTTGTTTATTTTTTAATGTTTAATACTTCCATAATTATGATTTTGAGCTAAACAAGGTACTGTAGCAAGATAGCAGTGGTTTCCTTGGGAAGATTCTGTTGGTACATGTCACTTACATGGCATGGAGGTAGAAATTCAAATTTGATAAAATGATTACTGTCATGGATTTGAACTTGTAATTTAAAAACTGACTTTGCTGCTCTACAGTTAAGGGAGATTATGCTTTTGAGTGATTTTAGCTTACAGTATTTCCTTGTCCAATTCATGTCTGTGTCATGGGTGTAGGCATACAAATCAAGAAAACTATACTGCTCTGTGCATTTATTATTGTTCTGGTGATAAAGGTAATCTGGTAGGTGATGTTATATGACAGTGCTGGAATGGAATGTAAGGAATGACAGTCTAAGCTGTGTAGACCTTGCTGTTATTGGGAGGGGAATACATGTAGATGTGAAAGGAGGTGATGGGTGATTGTCATGTGGGAACCCCCTCCCCAACTCCCGCCCCTCACCCCCTCCTCCCTCATCACAATGATTAGTCTGGCTTCCAGACATTCGGATTAAACCATCGTACATACATTGAAGGTTAGTGACATGATTGGGAACACTTGAAAATGCTTCAAGAACCAAATGAGTTGAAATATATACCAACTATACACTAGCAGGGGTGGATCTCCCACCTGGGAGGATTTGTCTGTAATTTGTTTACTTCAGGAGAATCAAGCATAAACATAGGAGTATCTTAATTTTATCCGGGGACGATAAAAATAGGCCCCATAGAAAGCCACACAGCAGGTTTCCGTGCTACGAGTGATATTGACATTATTTTAGAATGAGTCAACGTTTGACTACAAGATTTTCACAGGAGAATCCTTGCATAGTTTACTTGATTCTAGAGTAGTTTCAGTCCAAGTTGAGGACTACCCCCAATCATGTCATTTACATGTAGCTTTAATAAGGAAACTGCTATCTTCAGTCAACTACGTTGACTAAGACTAGTGTCTTAATTTACTGTCTCTCTATTCCATAAACATGGAGGAGTGTACTGTGGACAGAAAAGAAATCGGAGAGTGAGTCTGTGAGTGTATGCAAGAGGTACATTAGAAATAGCCGCATGTTCTGGAACAGAGACTACACAATGATAGCGACATTGCCAGATGTGAGAATGTGTGGCTTGATGTGAATGTAAAGCACATACATTCAGATCAGATCTTAGCAGGGTTACAGGAACAGTTGAAGGCATCAATGGTCTGATCAGTGACAGAATCAGAATGTTGAGAAAAAACTATAATTTCAACAAGAGTCTGATGTGCTGGGATTATATTCATTCTAAAATCATGGAAAATGACCAAAAATTGTAATTTACTTCTTTTACAAAATTAGGCCTACACTTTCAATTCCAAATTTACTTGCAATTGGGGTGGATAAACATACATACATGGTGTACATTAAAGCTCATAGTACAGTGTATGTCACACTAAACAACTTTCAGTACAAATACCTGGTTTGATTGCTTTCATGCAATTTTCTGATGTTTGGCGCAGCGTGTACCAATAGTTTACCTACCGTGCCTTTTGCACTTGAGAATAAAGAAAATAAACAATTTTGTCTGATCAACCAAAAATGTGCTTGCTTTTTGATTAAATTGCCAGTGTTTACATTTAAAGGCCTGTTACATCATGCATGTTAAGATGTGTTCATTTCTGTTACAGTGCAAGTTTTTCAAAATACACCTGTATTACATCGTTTTTACTGTTAATTTGAATGATGAATGTTTGACATCCTGTACCCATAAGCAAGAGCTTCATAAATTTATGCAGTAATGTAGTCAGGGTTCATGTGGGTCAGTAGATTTCTGGAAACTAAGGGCATTTGAACATACTTTTTCCAGAAGTAAAAAGTTAGGAAAAGTCAGATAATGATCTATTTATTCTTGAATTCAGGAAATAACCATTGACTTGGAGCTTGATAATATTGCAATGATGTATTCTTACAGGCTTTCAAAAAAAAAATGGTCATGGAAATTTACAGTTTTCTGCTCAGGGAAGTCGGAGTATTTTTTTTTTTTTTTTGGGGGGGGGGTTATTTAGTACACAAATTCTGTATACATACATGTATGTACATGTACTAGTATTGTACATGTAAGCTACATGTTTAGGCAATGTGAAGGGTGAAGAATTCTCACCAACCAAAGGTGGGTGCAGTTTGGACTGGTGTGGTCCACATGTGACCCCAATCCAATGGCCTCAAACCCCCTGATGTGAGGAGGGATCAGGGGTATAACGTGTGGGGGGGGGGGAGTTTTCGGACTGTGAGGGCCATGGGGCCATGGACACATGATACATTTGCACTGTAGTGGCACCAGTAGCCATGCCCACTTTGTAAGAACTGGTCGGTAATATTCCATTGTAAGTAAACTCCATAAACAGCAATACCCTATCTGCTTTGACCTGAAGGAAAAATCTTGGTGATGTCTTTTTGAAATAAAGAGAGCAAAGAGGAAAATATGCTGTAGCAGTTAGTAGATGCATGCCTTTACCATAACTCCAGGGCTTGTGATTTAAATCAATGAGTTTTATTTATAAATATTTTGGAAAAAAGATCATTGATTTAGATCAAAAATAAAACAAGGAAATACAGAAGGAATCATGGTCAAAAATGTATCATGAAAAAAATTAAAGATCAGATCAGATCCCCCCCCCCCCATTTTATGTACAACTTAATTAAAAAATCACCTTGTTTTGAATGATGGATGGATTCACATTTTAAAAATCAACCCCCTCCCTGCTATGGGGGGCAGTGTTTCTATTGATTAACCTTTGAGGGTGCTGTAAACATAGATTACACTCACTGCACTGGTCTTATATTGTATGTACTGCATAGGCCCTACATGTAATGT
>JZLH01S0014779.1:0-11355 GCA_001188425.1 Eucidaris tribuloides
CATCATCATAGTCATTATCTTGATCATCCTTATTATCATCATCAGTATCATCATTATCACCATTATCATAATCATCATTATGTTGATCATTCTTATTATCAGTATCATCATCAGTATCATCATTATCACCATTATCATAATCATCATCAGCATCCCGATCATCATCATCATTATCATAATCATCGTCATCATCATCATAATCATCTTGATCATCCTCATTATCAGTATCATAATCATCTTGATCATCCTCATTATCAGTATCATTATCATCTTTATCATCATCATTATAGAATTGAAAGAATTAGGATAAATTATAAAGATACAAAAGGAAAATGGAAGAAGACAAAACTCCCCCTCTGGCTCTAAGTACATTCAGTGAAATAATCCCCACGGCTGTGTACAACGCACTGAGATTTCCATAGCGCGGGGACTATGAAACGAGTATATTATACTGTTGAAACAATCCCCACGGCCGTGCAAAACGCACTAGAATTTCCATAGCGCGGGGACTATCTCACGAGTATGTATACTGTTGAAATAATCCCCACCGCCGTGAAAGCGAGCGCCGATTCTCGTAGCGCGGGGACTATACCACGAGTATACTATAATGTTGGAAAAATCCCCACCGCCGTGTAAATACGTGCACAAATCCCCGGCATAGAGTGGGGACTAGTATAACACGAGTATACTAGAGAATCCAGCGAGTGCAACAAACGTGAAAGCATATCCGAACTAGAGTCAACAGATCTCAAGGCTTGATTTCCTGTGTATTCTGGTACGTCTGATACAATTAGTCCCCACTAGAAACTACTGTAAGGTGTGGGGACTATATCACGATTATGCCACTAAAACACCAATACAAAACTTTAATTACAATCACCCAATTACTACCTGTACACCATACACTAATATAAACACGTGGGACCGAGAGATGATGCAATGTGCAAGAAGTGCGTGAAACTTGTGAAACTGTAAATATAAGTCCATACCTGCATTTTCCGTATCACCGTGTTATCCAGATCAGTGAGTAATGTTTTCATACCAGTATCTACCCGATTCTGGCATGATTGTAACGCAGCCGACACGGAATCTGCCATTTTTCTGTAATACTAGTGATGAACTCAACGTAAAACTAACTTTAACTTAGTAATAATTTGGCTCGACGGTCGTCAGTTTCATTTCATTCACGTATATTTACGTAAAGCACGTGTGTTGAACAGGCGTACTGACTAAGTAATCGAAATAAAATGCAAAGGCGTGAAATAACTGCATTACGGTCAATGAGGGTCAATCCTTATCCTGTACAATATATCAGTTAGCTGAATGGTCTCACAATTCTCGCGCCAGTTACTTCCGGATTCAATTGTTCAAAATCCGACGATCCAATGTTTCCATCAAGAATTTCCGGAACGGCGAGCACTTTCGTGAAATTATTAAAATTTTCAAGTGATTCAATTAATCGTTTTGCAACAGGTCGCAGGATTTGTCAACGTTCTATCATGAGTCTGGTTGATGAAGCAAAAAAGGCAGCTGCTTGTGCAGCCGTCAACAATCACGTTCAGGTAAATTTGGGCAAAGAAAATGTGAATGCAATTGCAAGTGGGGAAAGTATTGCCTCTGATCTGATCTGGTTACAATTTGTGTTTCACTCAGTGTTTCACATGCTGAAATCTTTTTCCTGGACATGAACTCCAATTTCTTATTGGAATTTGGCACTATTCCGGGATTTTGAAATGAACTTTGACACATCGTTGTCTGTGTTTAGAAACTATCAATACTATACATAAGTCACGCTGTAAGTTTGCCACTTTCATTGCCCCACAAACAGCTTTGTCACTTAAACATTTCGACTCGCATATATATACATGTACATGTAGAACTGAGTTCATTGGCAGCTAGTTCGAGGCATAGCCAGCAAAAATTTTAGTCCAATCTAGGTCATCACTCAATCTACGAAACGGCCACGACTTGATGGCGATATGCCACGCACTGGCCAGAGCGTCCAACGTAGTATTAGGCTATGAAATAAAAATCTCGGAAATTCCGATCTCGGACAGTACAGAGATATATAGACCTGAGCGTGAAAGCTTATTAGGGATTTTTATTGTTCGTTTTTCTTTCTTCTTTGTTCTATAGAAATCTAAAATATTTTATTTCGGTTTTTAGCCTTTTTTTTTTCAATTTCCTTAAATTATTTCCTGGATTTCCTGGAATTTATGGATTTCTGTTATTTCATTTTCTCCGAAACTTCCCGAGAAAAAGTTGATTTTCCCCAGGAATTTCCCGACCGGGAAGAGTGGAAACACTGGTTTCACTTTCAGACATGATTGCGGTACCCATGCCCAAGGGATAGGCTGGTTTGTTGGGGCACGGGGGAGGTGCACTCTTGGGGAGGTGGAACTAACGTGGACATGGGGAGGTGCCACTTATCTTTGGGACGGTGGGAAACTAAGTTGAGTAAATAGGTGTTGAAAGTCAAGAAAAGTGTGGATGCAAATTTCGTTGCTTGCAGGGGCGGAACTTCTGTGGCTCATGCGGGGGGGGGGGGGGGGGGGGGGGGATCGTTGACATGCACCAGTGCCCCCCCCCCAAGCCCTATCCCTTGTGATTTCCATGGATGGTAATAGTGTCCGTAATGCCTGTTTTCATGTCAGCACGAAGAAAAATGACTAGCTAACTAACAATGTTACTTGTTCGTCACTGCTTAATTATCTTCCTTTATTAATTAGACTCCGAGTTCAGGCGCGGTCTACGGGGGGGGGTCTTGGGCTTGAGACCCGCCCCAAAAATCGCTCAAGCCCCCCAAAAATCTTTCGGACCAAATGTTTGACAATGAAAAATATTAATAAATATAACTAAGTGATTGAGCAAAGAATAAATTAATAGTAAATAGGTTACAAAGACTTTAAATATTATTTACCATGCACCAGAAACGCGTCTTTATTACATATTTCAAAATTTCCTACCCCTACTCGGTCGCTTCGCGTCCCTCGACTACCCATTACTTTTTTTTCACTAGGCTTACTTATGTTCATCTTCTTGAATTACTGAACAATCCCAATATCATTTGCTACAATGTTTGAAATATTCTTTATTTTACGTGCTCAGAACATGTCTGCGTCTCGGTGTATTTTAAAATTTTTGCCGTGGGTTCCCATCCCACCCCGTTCTTCCCGCCTCAGTATGAATATCCGATTACAGTTTTTCATCATTCACTGGACAGATCATTTTTGGTAATCCTGACTCTTTATCAAATTATTACCTCAAAATATCCATGATCATGCCTAAAAAAACACGGTCTTTTGTGTTTGTATTTTGATAAAAACTTTCCTAACTGTGGGAGGGGAACCCTCTCTCACCCCACTCATCCAGCTCTGTCGCTTCTGTCCCTACAGTTAATCACACTACTACATACAGTTTTCCACATACTTCTCTGTAGGTCTACATCTCTTTTGAATCCTGCTACAA
The DNA here is from genome assembly GCA_001188425.1 of Eucidaris tribuloides. Classification (NCBI taxonomy): domain Eukaryota; kingdom Metazoa; phylum Echinodermata; class Echinoidea; order Cidaroida; family Cidaridae; genus Eucidaris; species Eucidaris tribuloides. The sequence goes on from JZLH01S0014779.1 coordinate 3,469, forward strand.
GCAGTAATAATCTTTCAAACCTTCAAACTATAAGCGTATTTACCATGCCTATAATTACGTCTTTTTCTATGCGCCGTCATTATTCAATTCCTTCATGCCGTGGCCAGGGGGGGTTATCCACACCCTCCCCACACGGTTGCTTCGCTCCCTCGGCGAAGTATGTGATCCCGTCCTAATCTTGTGATAATATGACAATTGAAATAGATGTCTATACTATGCCTAGAAAACCCGTCTTTTCTATGCAATATTTTTCAAAAGCTTCCTATGTGGAGGGGTATGCCCCCTCCCACATCCTCCCCGCCCGGTCGATTTGTTCCCTAGCAAGTAATGAGCACCAATTACAGTTTTCATGTATTTCCTGTACATGTTTTCGAAATAACCTGCAACATCCTAATCTCTCTCATGAATATGTCTTTCACAATAGGTATTTACATGCCTAGAAACCCATCTTTCTGGTATTTTCAAAAAGTTTCCTACACCCTCCCCGCTCGGTCGCTTCGTCCCTCGCAATTTATTGACTTCCTCAATCCACTAATCTGATAAAAGTATAACAATGCCAAAGAATATCCATGCCTAGAAAAAAATCCTTTCTTTATATTTCAAAAAAGTTCTCTCGAGCGGAGGGGTGCCCTCCCCACTCTCACTCAGCAAGTATTGACTTCCAATCCCCAATCTCGAAAACATCCATTGCCAAAAATATGCCTTAAACCCATACTTTCTATGCGCAATTTCAAATGTTCCCTACCGTGGGAAGGCGAAATCCCCTCCCACATCCTCCCCCCGTTCGGAGGTTTCACCCCTCGCAAAGTATCACTGCCCATTACAATTTAATACTTCCTGTAATCTTTTGAAAATAATTCCTTTCTAATCTTCAAAAATATACCTTTAAAACATTATATTTACCAAATGCAGAATCACGTTTTTTTCTATGCGTATCTTCAAAAATTCCCTGCCGTGGAGGGGGTATACCACCTTTTCCCACACCTCCCCCCGTCGCGTTGTTCCTCGCAAGTTTGCATTCCCAATTCCCTAATCTTGATAAAAATATACCATTGCCAAAAGTAGTGTTTACATGCTAGAAAAACATCTCTTCTATGCGTTTTTAACAAGTTTCTACCGAGGGAGGGTATCCCCCTCCCACACCCTCCCCCCGTTCGGAGGTTTCGCTCCACTCGCAATTATCATGCCCCCAATTACAATTTTTCACATATTCTCAGTAATCTTTTGGAATATCGAAATAATCTTCAAAATATTACCTTAAACATTCATTTACAATGCCCAGAATATGTCTTTTCTATGCGTATTTTCAAAAAGTTCCTACCGTGGGAGGATATCCTCTCCACACCCTCCACGCTCGGTCGCGTGCTCCCTCGCCAAATTGACTTCCCAATCCCTGAATCTTGATAAAATATAACAATGCCCAACAGACATATACATTACCATGCTAGAAAAAACATCCTTATCTATGCGTATTATTCAACAAGTTCCTGCGTGTGGAGGGTATTCCCCTTCCACAACCCCCCCCCCCCCCCCCGTTCGGAGGTTTCGCTCCACTCGCAAGTATCACTGTCCCATTACAAATTTCACACTACTTCCTGTATCTTTTGAAATTAATCCCTAATAATCTCATAAAGATCACTTTTAAATATTTATTTACCATGCCCAGAATCACGTCTTTACTATGCGTATTTTCAAAAACTTCCACACCCTCCCCGCTCGGTCACTTCGCTCCCTCTTGCATGTTTCCGCTCAAGCCCCCTGTAGCCCCCCTAAAATTTTTGCTCTTAGAACCGCCCGCCTGCCTAGCTATGCCTAGACAGTCTAGATTCTATATCTGATATTATTTTGTTTTTTTGATTTTAGGATTTTTGGGTTGGGCGTCCAATTATTCCGTACACAGCCCGGGGGTGGGGGGGGGGGGCGGGAGGGCGCAGTGTCATTTTACAAGGTGTTACACCATGCGCGTGTATGGACTTTCAAAATGGCCCTAAACAAGTAATTGAAAGTCGATCTCGGAATGTAATTATCGGCGAGTCTACAAATACCTTTTGAAGTAGCCTTCTGTTAAACATATCCCTTTTTCCTGATTTTGGCGATTTTGATACCCTTTCAATGTACACGCGTACATCGGTCGACCGTGAAAAACACCCTTTTACGCGTTTTTTTCACACGGCGCATATGGTGTACACGTTGTAATGACACTGCCCCCCCCCCCCCCGGTACACAGTCACAGTAGTTTTTTTCGGGGGGGGATTTGGGGGGTCCAAATATTATGTTAGTATGCATCCATGTCATGTATGTAGACACACCCTAGAGTAGACCAAAGGCTTTGACCTGTGTATCGAGTCCGGTCATTTTTCAGAGGTTTTAATGGATGATTTAATCGATTTTGATGGACATTTTATAGGTACCTAGACTAGTCTCTCTAGTGGCTAGTCTAGGTACCTAGACGAGAGAGGCTAGTCTAAGGTAGATTCTACCTGTAAAATGTCTGTCAAAATCGTCCGTTAAAACCTCTGAAAAACGACCGGACTCGATACACAGGTCGAAACCTTCGGTCTAGACACACCCGTACCACGTAGAACTGACGGGTAGGACAGAAATGATGCTGTACTCCGTAGCTCGGCAATCATTGCGGGACCGTCCCTCATTTAGTCATTAACAATACGGGACATCCTCGTCTGAAAGATTAGAGTCTGATCTTTCTGCTGAGGTATAATTCAAATAACCTTAACACCTTATTAGGCTTCGGATGCTAAAATGTAAAATGTAATCTAGACAGTCGAAAATCTCGGAGTCCCCCCCCCCCCCTCCCGAGATTTTTCAATTAATTAAAAAAATAAAAAAGACATCCAGGATCTGTTGTTGGTGTGATATGACTTTTGGGCATAAAGCTTTCAAATAAAAAAAAAATCGCCAAAACTAAACTTGCGCTTTAATAGTACATAAATTTTCCATTCCACAAAATTCACATCTTGCAGCAAACAGCGGTCCAAACAACCGCTACCGCCAGCCACTCGTAAAACCAAAGGCACCGGTCTTCACTACAGATCACTACCAAGCGTGTGTAGACACAACAAGCTGACAAGTTTGTCATATCATAACATTACCAACATTCCAACAATGTTCAGGATGGAGCATCAAGCAATAAGCTGAATTAAACAGTAAAATACTAGTTTCTTATCCCCACCTAGATTGATGGTGTCTGTCCCTTTATTGGAAAACTGACTGTGTGACCAGTTTCATTAATCCCTGGACCCTTTTATTTCCATTTTGCAGGGAATAATTTTCCTTCTAAAATTTGTATTGCAATTTTCAGTCAATCTGTTTTTTTCCAGCAAATCACAAAAAATGTGATGGAAACTCATTGAAATTGAAGTATACACACATGATATGGCATTGAAGCTCAGGGTTCCCATTTAATGGGTTGATAACGTGAAATGGCGGCTTTTAGGGTTTTCTCCGTGTGCCATTTGCTTGTGATGAAATTGCTTGTCCATTTTGGCAGAGTATAGTCGCATGAATGTGTATACAGGTGGTCTGTCCTTGATGAGTGGGCTGACTTACGATACTGTTAAAGGGAGAAGGCGCCAGCAACTAACACTCATAAGTTAAGAAATAAAGAGGCATTGAGAGTATTGTGAGAATTATGGTATATGGGGATAAAGACAGCCTAAATAAGGGCTACTGTGTGACACTCACACTCAGCAAGGCCGTATAAATTAGTTAATTTGTGTTTATTTTATGTCTTTGCAAGCCTTATCTTAAGATAAAACTTGCAGAAACAGTCATGGGGGGAGGAGCTTATCGATTCAAACAGTGCATACATGACTACGGCGTGACTAACACACGTCGGGTGGCATGCATCGGTCATGCTTGGTCAGTTTCAGCAATGTGTACGTGCGATCTGATTGGTTGGCAAGAACTCAAATGTTTTCTTAACTTATGCCTGTTAGTTGCCGGCGCCTTCTCCCTTTAAATGAGAAACCCCCAAATATTAAAGGGACAGATGCCATATCAGTATAATCCCCTCCTGTTTCCTTTTTTATGCCTCCTCCTCAAAGAGACTGAAAGAATTATTATTAAGATTCAAATCATCTCAGCAACACTGAGAATTTCACAACAACTTGTGTAAAATACACTATCTCACAATTTCCATTTTTTATTGAAACCTACAGGATAACCATAGGTTAGGCATTGGCAGTGGTTCAACAATTGTGTTTGCTGTTCAAAGACTGGGTAAGTGATTTGTTTTTTGTTTTTTTGGGGGGGGGTTGTCTTGATAATCACATTTTTATCGTGGAGATGCTGGGAGGGCAGTGGAAATTTATGGTTTGAGGCAGTTGCATTTACATCTGCATGGCTGCCAAACTTACATATTGATTTTTTTTTTTATTTCTCTACTGTTTATATTTTTTTGTACCATCTGCATGGCTGCCAAACTTCCATAGTGATATTTTTTATTTCTCTACTCTTTATATTTCTCTTTTATCAGTTCATATGAATTTAAAGGAATGAAATAACCGGCTAGTGTACACCTGACATTTTTTGTTCATTCAGCTGAAAGGGTCAAAGAAGAAAACCTGAAAGTGACCTGTGTGCCCACATCATTCCAAGCCAAACAGTTGATTGTAGAAAATGGACTGACTCTGAGTGATCTAGAAAGAACCCCTGAAGTAAGTGACTCCCATCTTTCTCATCTCACCCACCCCACCCCAAAACAAGCAAACAATATGTAGGGTGCCCCCAGAGGCATTTTGATTATCCTCCAGAAAATAATTGTCTCATAAATTTATCTGAAGTGGTTCTATGCAAGAAGGTTTCTCTACTCAAAATAGAAAAGCTAATGTGGTTATTACAAAGAGAGAGGCCAAAGGAGAAAGGCAAAGAAATTTTATTTTTGTTCTCACCCAAACATATTCATACAATTTTGATCCTATTAAATTAAGTAAACATGTATTTCTCACTTAATTTATATTGTCTGCAATACTGTGGGAGAAGTTTCAAAACAATGTTACAGACGTACATTATGTACTTTATAAAAACAAACAAACAATCCAAAGAAATTGATATCAATCAAGGTATTTTATAATAATCTTGCATTTAGTGTGTGTCTTGTGAAGCTCATTGATCACTGAATTGTTAAACCACTCAACCATTTATATGATTGACCTTTGACCTTGCAGCTGGATGTAGCCATCGATGGCGCTGATGAGGTGGACAAAAATTTAACTCTGATCAAGGGTGGTGGGTGAGTATTCAGTTTCTTTGTTGTATACACTGTTAGACATTGTGGAGGTTAAACTGAAAAATTGTCAGATGTTGATATAATCTGAGCTAAACAATACAGGGATGAAAGTTTCTGGATTTTGCTGAAAATTCTGATTTTTGTGTTTCAAAATAAAATTTGTATCTTCTTTTTATCCCTCCATTTTCAGCCTGAGTGGTAAATGTCGTGAACAGGATGTAGTTCTTGATGAAGTCAAATATAAATTAGAGATTCTTACTTTGATTTGAATCCTCAAAAATCTGTGATCTTCCTAAGACCACCACCATAAACTGTATCCATGGATCCAACCAAGGTTTAGGTGGGCCATGGACCTCAGTATAAGATGGCAAGGTGGTCATTTTCTGGAGTTTTTAAAATCTGCCACTTTCATCCCTGATAATAGTGCTTGAATGAACAAATAAACACCATAGAATGAAACATTTTGGAAGGTTATGCTGCCACTAGCAAGATATGTATGGATAAACATTAGGCCTATACAGAAATTATCAGACAAAGTCTGCATTGTAATGCAGAAGTCTATGGGGAAATAGGCATGGTAAAACTGGGTACTCATAAATTTTCATTGATTTAAAGCAATAAATGATTGTTTTGAAGTGCATTTTTTTCAGGGCTTAATTTCTAGACCTTATCAGACACATTTGTATCATGGAGAATTATGTAGCTCTGACTTTTTAAACTGGGAAAATTGTTAAACTGTGCGTTTAAGTTTCCTGATTTAGTGTGGAGCAGTTTCCAAAAAATAAGAAAAAAAAAAACCCACAAAGATGCATACTTTATTTTAATGAAATGGAGTTGCTCCTTCCCCTAAAACATGACAGATTAACAACATTTGTCATTGACAGTTATAAAGTTATTGTTTGGCAATTAATTGCATCATGCTTCATGTGCCCTTTATTGTTTTTTTTTCAGAGGCTGTTTAACCCAAGAGAAGATTGTTGCTGCAAATGCCAAAACATTTATAGTCATTGCAGATTACAGGTAAGAACCACTACCACTTAAAGGCAGGACATCTCTTCAGCCTTCCGGAAGCACAACAAAACAAACATCACTCATGCCCTTAGGCTACTTATGAAGGACATGTCTCTGAAGATCAGTAAATTATCTAGAATTTGAAAAATGCTCAAAAACATTACTTCCATTAGTGTGTGTTCCTGGGTTACTGAACTGAGTCAGTTCAGTAACAGTACAGTGAAACCTGCTCTAGCGACCACCTGTATAGAAGGAAAACCTGTCTGTAAAGACCACAATTTTGGTTTCCCTTCGAAAGTGCTTTTCATTGAAATGTGTGCTAACAGGAACCTGTACTTAAAGACCACCTGTTCATAAAGACCACTTTTCTTGTCTCCCTTGGGCGGTCTTTATATACAGGTTTCACTGTATTACAACATTTATCTAGTAGACAAAGTTTGCGGAGAATACACCATGTGAAAAAAAAGAAAGAAATTCACATGTTGTACTCTCTGCAAATTTGTCTACTACAGTCATGGATAAAAATTTGGAATATTTTTATTTCTTTGCATAGCCATGTCTTAAAGTGCTGATTTCTTACGATTAATGAACAATCACCTACACAGAACTACCAGCCAAACAGCATCCGACGAGTGGGGGTGGGGGGGGGCAGGGGGCCGACGATGACAAAAAGTATTTTTTGCCAGCCAATTTTGTTTTTTACTAGCCAAATCAACAACAATGGCACGAAAATATTGTTTAAAAAACAGTAAAATTCCCGTCATTTTAATAAGTTTGAAAAAATAGGGGGTGGTCGCCTCCCCCCTGCCCCCTGTTGTGCCGCCCCGGGTTCTACTTCAGGACAAGAAACCTGTTCCTGTCATGATCGGAAACTTGCATTTTGGCGTAAGAAAAAACATATTCCAAACTTTTGTTCATGACTGTATCTACTTAAAGACAGAGTAAGGGATTTGCACGTCAGACAACGGTAAAATGAATGAAATCAGCTCAAATCATTCACAATATGAAGATTAGTGTAAATTAACACCTGTCATAGAACCTTTTGGTAGAATACATAGTTGTGGTGAAAATCTGGACAATTAAACTTCAAAATTTACAGTGACGTCGACGTGCACAGGCCGTTCCAAAATTGTCCGATCAGCCGTTAGCCGTAGGTCGCGCGGAGTTCAGCCGTTTAACCAATCAGTGTGCTCTGCTGGTCTTGTGACGGTACACATAACCGTGATTCGCAATTTGAGCAAAATTTAAACTCACGGAAAGAACGACATTCTGGTAACATGTCATTATTGATTTTACTCATAAAACAACAAATTCATGACGTATGGATCTCAAACTTTCAACACACCATTTGTAAGTACTAAACTACTATTCGGTATTGATAATGAAGGGAAGTAATGGACTTGCAAATCCCTGACACAATCTTTAACAATGCAAACCTACCAACAAAATATTTATCTAAGAGTGTATGAATATTAATCTACATGAGACCAATGCATGTGGTACATATTTAGAAATAAATTTCACATACATGATAATGATACAGTGCACTCTCGCTATTAAGAACACTGATATAACAAAATTTCATTACAAAGAAATAAAATCTCTGGTCCCTCATCTTAGATTTCCTT
>JZLH01S0014779.1:27639-40783 GCA_001188425.1 Eucidaris tribuloides
TTCGAATTTGAAAAGGTCCAGAAAGTCCGTAAAAGAGGATGTACGAAACCATTGTAAATCGGTGTGTGTGTGTGTGTGTGTGGGTGTGTGTGTGTGTGTGTGTTGTGTGTGTGTGCGTGTTTACTTTATGCATGACTGAACCTATAATATGCGTTCCACGTGTCTGGTGAGTGTACAGTTGTATGTGCGTGCGTGCACGCGCGTGTGTGTATGTGTGTGTGTGTGTGTGTGTGTGTGTTGTGTGTGTGTGTGTGTGTGTGTGTGTGTGTGGTGTGTTTATGTGTGTGCGTGACTGGACCTAGCTGTCATGTATGTTTCGCTGTGTGTGTGTGGTGTGTGTTGTTGTGTGTGTGTGTGTGTGTGTGTTTTGGTATGCTGTGTGTGCGTTGTTTACATTGCGTGCTGGATCTGTTAACGTGTGCGTGTGTGCGCTGTCCGATTGTTGTGAGCGTTGAATGTATGCGTCTCTGCCTGTCATTAAATGTATATCTGTGTTGTGCATACATTGCGTTTTGTGTGTAGGCCTGTATGTGTGTGTCTGCGTGTGTGTGGGGGGGGGGTGGGATGGATGGAGTGTGTATTCACCTTTGTGCGTGCAGTTGGGTAATAGGTAATTTGAATTTATTTCACTTAGTTGGAAACACGCATATTTGCAAATAGACGCATGCAACACGTACGCACATAATACATAGCAAAGCAAGGCCCTTTATCTAATGCATATTATATGGTAATTTGCATAATCAGTTATACATGAAACTTCACCATAATTAATAGACATTTTCATAGTGTTTTGAACATTTTAACGCGCCAGAGTTTGTTTTATCAATGCATAACAAAGTTGACAAAAATAATTACATCCGTGAAGTGATTTGTCTTTATAGGAGACATTCCTATTTGTAAAAACAAAAATAACCACTATTTTCTTACCTTTAAAAATAGACGATATATATAGATGATGCTTAATTATTGTATGACGGTTGAGGTAGGTAGGGGTAGGATAGAATAGGTGTTAGGATAGTCAGGTTAGTTAGTGATATGATCTATAGGTAATAGGTTGGTGAAAAGAATGGAAGTACAACCAATTGTCTCTAGATTTCGATTTTTTCTTTATTTTAACATTTTTACGTACGAGTTAGTTTTCAAAATCCCACAAAACGTTTTTAAAACGTTCGTCAAACGTTTTTTTAAAATGTTTTTAACGTTTTACGTTTTCTCAGGTCTTGGTTAAATTTACAATTGGTTCTGCAATCGTCTTTTACGTTCTAGGACAGTTTCAAAACGTTCTATGAGAAAGTTTCAATATACTTTAAAAAAACGTCCAAAAGGTCCACATTTTTACGTTTTATAAACGTACTTGGGAAACGTCCAGAATAAAGACTGGTACTTTTAAAACGTTTAAAAAAGTATTATTGGTAGCAGGGATACTAGCAGTCGCTCGAAGGCAATGATTTGTATATATTATTGACGTTTTTAACTTTTCACTTATTTCTTTCATTTTATTACCCAGTTTGTTTTTGCCTACAGATTGACAGTCATACCACATCACTTCGCCATCTTGGGGCACAGCAGATTTGGGTCGTTGCCAAAATGAGTTACACAGTTCGGATGCAAGTGTTCAACATATTTACAGAACAGTCTAACTGGGCAGTCTTTTGATTTTGTTTCGTACATCCGACAGGACTGGCTTTTTGCGTTGTCAAAGATTTCTCCTCTGTGGTTTTTAGTCATTTTGTCCGATGAAAAATATATACCGTGTGTTAGTGGAGTCTGTCGCTATCGCAAAATCGTCTTTCCTGAATGATCTTAGATTTTCTCTTCCTCTATTACACAATTTTTTTGCAAACCACTCGGTGTGTTTTCATCCACCACGCCCGATGTCTTTATTTTAAGAAGATCCTCCTTACTGATTGGTTCCTTGTTTGTCACAGATCCTTTCCCGGCGATTTCAATTTGATGCAACACTGCTGCAAACATGTCATTGGCAGGCTTGAAGTTAACATCTCTAAGAATGTCCATGGATTTAGTCTTTATGAAATACCGTTGAAGTCCATAACCAAGAGATCTCATGCTTCTTTTCGCGTATATTTCTCCATCGGCCCCGGCCATCGGCCCGCCTTACTTCCGCGTAAAAGGTCCTTAAAAACGTGTTCAGTTCTGCAGCAGTGAACTCGTTCTCGATTTTCGATACATCATGTCCTCTTGCCCTGCAATACGCTTTGAAAACATTTAGGGTAAAATGGGGTAACTGGAACACTTAAGCTTAAATGAGCTCAAAGCAAAGATATTGTATATATAATTTGGAGAAATATTCCCTTTAATTTAAACTATGTTTCATGATGAACCTTTTAAACTATGTTGTGATCAAATACCATAACGTTACCAAATAAAAAAAATGTTAATTGGCAGTGTTCCAGTTACCCCAATTTGTACCCAACCGTGGGGTTACTGGAACAGTGAGTGGGGTAAGTGGAACAGGGTTTTATTTGCTTGCCAGGAACCTATTTTTTCATAGCTGTTCACATTTTATAGAGCACTAGTTGCCTTTAACATAATATTTTGCGACAAATAAAAAAAAAATACAGAATTGTCATTTTTATGTTGTTTATAGTGCAATGCAAAATTCAGGATATTTCTCCATTTTTTTACATCAATCGAAGTCAAAAAGTGGGATGTTAGGTACAAAATCCATTATTTGTCATCAAATATAGTTTGAAATATGTAATTTTATATTCAAACCTCGGAAAATTTAACAAAGTACGCAAATTGATATTTAAACCCTAAAAAAATCATTACAAATGTGTTCAAAAATCAAATTCAGTCAAGCGTGTCCCACTTACCCCAATGGGGATCCAGTTGGGGTAACTGGAACACCCATGTAAATAATTGCCTCATTTACATGTTAATTTGCATAATTTTCTCTGAATTTTCGCTATTTACTTCCATATTTGCATTGACTTTATTGTAGATAACAAACACATTTTCATTTTTTTCTGTGACTACATAAAATAAATTCATAGATTTAGTATTTCTGCCCTTAAATTAGTATTATTCAATCAACTTTGGCCTCCTTTTTATGGTTGGTATCGAACTTTGACATTATCTGATCAATTCATGCGTAGGTAACCCAATTTTGGTATGAAACGAAAGCAAACGTACGGCGTTGGGATAAGTGGGACACTCGGTAGTATATTGCCAGATTTTATTCTTGATTGAGGCCAATATATTGTCCGTGTTCCAGTTACCCCACTGTTCCAGTTACCCCAATTTACCCTACATGATTATATTGGCAGCTGCTCGCATGTGACGTCACAAATCTAGAACTTTGAAACCTCAAAACTCTAATTTTCTTTGGTGGATTTTCGCCAAACTTTCATTAATATGTTTCTCTCATTGTTCTGCTTTTATTAAAACCAACTTGATGTCAGGGTGAACCTTGCCTAAATACTAGCTTCTGTGGAATTTTCGGACTCGGCACCGCATCTGGTATCTATGTTGGGCGGCGCCACGGATGTTAAATTTTGCATCCATTTAAAAAAAAAATCATTAGGGCCTAATATTAGGCCTATCATTATTATTTTTGTTTTTGCAGTAATGGCTTGAATCCATTACATCACATTTTATAGGCTACGTGATGTCTGTACTATTTGGTTTTCTTGCTTTGACAACTATTAAATAAAATTTGGTTTATTAAAAAAAAAATGCAATCGCGCTGTTCACATTTTACTTTAGATCCAGGGCCAGGCGTATCTATTTTTTCCCCTTTTATAAGGGGCCCCCCTCCTCCCGCCCGCAAGCCGAGCACAACATCCCCTATCGTTCCCAGGGCCCTGAATGAGATTATTTACTGTCCCCATTTTCTTTGTGAAAACAGGTCCGGAGAAGGGGCCTCCGTCGGCTCTATCTCGACGCCTCACTACGCCCCGGAGCTGAGGAGGGCGCGCCGTTCTCACCGTTCTGTGACTCCCCGGTCGGGTTTTCGGAGAATTTAGAAATTCTGAGAAACAGCGTTGTTGTTGTTTATCAATCAGCTGTTGTACGCGCGCGTCCGGCCACGTGCACGTGCTGCATTTGCAGTACGTACGAAACGATGCGGCGCGGCCAGATGATGTCGGAGCTGAATACCTTACCCCACGCGACTTGTCCGGGGACTTGTCCCCTTGTCCACGCCAATGTTTTAGTTCTTGGTACGTAAACTCAGTTCTAACTTGTCTTGACTCGAGCAGCATGTCTGGAACATTAGTCTGGAATTACTAGTAATTATGTAAATGTTGGCATTGTGCATGCCTGCCCCGATGCAATGCAGTGCCTAATCTGTTCACACACAATGTTGTCAATGCCACCTGTTGCAATGTTGCTGAGATGTATTGACTACGTCCTGCGTCATCCAGTATCATTTCTGTGTAGATCGATATAGATAATTAGTTGATATAGAGGTACTGATGTAGTTAATTTGAAGGCGATAAAGTATGTTGGTTGGTAACATTAGTGTTTGTGCTTCTTCAGTGTTTGATTAGCAATAAACTCAAAGTCAAGATTAAAGATATTTCAACTTCCTAGTTTAGTTTCAAGTGAGTTTTTGAGATTTGGCTTTAATGATTATAATCCTGTGACTGGCTGAGGCACTCGTAGGAGTGGGGCTTGCCTGTGTAGTACGATTCTTATACAAGGCCAAAAACTGCATATTTGAATAGATAAAAAATTTTTTTTTCAGCTTTAATGAATAAATTTGCATAATTTCTTCAGCTTCAGTTCAAGTATGAAAATTTGGTTCAAAACAGTTTTGTTTCTTAGAACAAAAAAGTCTAACAATTGTTGGTGTCGGATTCTGTGTCCCATGCCTTCACACATGAATGAACATGGAGAATACGGACAGGTGTAAGGGGTAATACAGCATCTATTGCACTATATTCCCCTTACTTATATGGGTGGACTGAGGAGGCTTTAAGTTGCAATCCCATACTATCGGGAGTGGTATAGCTTGACTCTGTGTGCGATTCTTACATAAGGCCAAAATTGCATTCTAAATGTGAAATAATTCTAGCTTTAATGAAGAAATCCACGTGATTTTTTTTTCAGTTGAGTCTTGAGGCAAAGCTAGACCGATGGAATCTGTCTCCTTGATATTTGGGGACTTCTCATTTTTAACTTTTTTTGACATTATCGGTCCTGAGGGGGCTGACCGAAGATGTCAAAAAAATTAAAAAAGAGAATTAGCCCCCGAATATTAAGGAGACAGATTCCACCAGTCTAATTTCAGGCATGAACATTTGGTTCAAAACAGTTTCATTTTTTGAATAAAATAAATAGACATAGATCTATTAGGTGCAAATTTCTTGGAACACCATCTTGTGCCTTAACATATAATTTAATATGTACATGTATGTCAAGAGGAGATGGCAGATGGGTGTAAGGGGTAGATCTAATTAACATCTATTGCACTAACAGAAGCATCTGTCCATTTTTTGAATGGGGGGGGGGTAGGGAACAAAAATGAAAATGTCAACAATTTTGGCGTGCCTGTGTGTGTAGTATTTTTTATGTGAATTAATAGTTTTGTAGTGTCGCACTGATTTTAAATGATAATTTTGCATTTTTATTTATGAATTTTTAAAGTTGTCAATTATTGGGGAGGGGAGTACGACTATATTTGCCCCCCATATTTTCATGGGGGGGGGGACGACTGACCCTGCCCCCTCCCCCAGGATTGACATCCCTGCACTATACCCCTTACTTAATATGGGTGTCCCAAACCTACGGCTATGCCTTTTGCTGTTTAAGTAGTGGTGGTGGGGGGGCAGGCTCCTGGGCCTAAGGGCCACCTTTCCCCATATGTGTTCATTAAATCCTATCTTTACTGATGATGAAACTATGATTATGGTCAGGATTTGATAGCAGTTAACCCGTTGCCTCCGAGATTCTAACATTTCCATAGAGTTAATACATGATACATCCGGTTCCCGTAGTCAACGTGTTAAATGCACAACAAAAATAGATCCTATGAAAATATTGCACATTGCCATCTCACAGTGTGAAATCATGCACCTACAGACTGCTATGGATAACATGGTCATCCTGGACAAGGAGAAGACTTGGTTCAGAAGAGGTGTGAAGGAAGCGGTATGGTTCAGAAGAGGTGTGAAGGAAGCGGTATGGGAGAGAGTTGAATCTACATCTCTTAACAAAAAGGGTGGTTTAAGATTCAACTTATCACATGTTTGGGACGAAGCACTATTAAAGCGCCTACCATATCATCATTCACGCAGCAAGTACGCAATGAGGAATGCACGGAAATGCCCGGATGCATCACCAGGCAACGCCACATCTCTCAATCTTGGCACTTGATAAAGTCTGCAAGTTGCTGACGAAACATCATAATTCAAACTCCCAAGTACATGTAAGTCCAGTTTTCCATAAAACTTTCTCTTATTTCACTTGATTGGATGATGAAAACAACATTCATCAAACTGTTTGTTGTTGTAGGTTTATGAAGTGGGAATTGACTGTTGCATCCAAATATGCTTTTACCCGAGTTGAAATCCAAAATGCATTCCATTTGTGCATTAAAAGTTTTTATTACTCAGAGTCTCTGTAAATTTGGTAACAGTAATAACAGCAATTTGTGTGTGGTACAGCAAAATTGATTGGGAAAAGAATATATGATTAAAGACCCACTGTCATGATGGGATGAAAAATGCCCTCTTTTGACTTAAATCATAAAAAGGGTGCATCAATGACACCCATAATGCAACAGAAACAGCCAGGACAGAGTGGAAAAAATACATTTGTTTTCCTCCCACAATCTGTACACTAAAGCACTGCAACAGTACATGTTCTTGAATATGTGCCTGTATTCCAAGACTAGTTGTCATCCTTTCTAATGGTTGAGTTGACCCTTGACAGTGGGCCTTTAAGACATTTGGTCTAGATGTATGTGATGTCAGGTACCACCTTCTATGGAGCAGAACATGTTAACTCTTTCAGTACAATCGAAAGAAAATTTCATGTGATGTGCATGTGATATTCTGCGAGTGGTTTTGAATGGGGTCAATGAAATGTGGGATGATGCATCCAGTTTTTCAGATAGCTGTAAGGCATGCATACTATGTCAAGGGCAAGTTTAATTTGACCATATTGGTGTGCTTTTATTGTCGCATTTCAGCAATTATTTCACGACAGGGGAAGATTTCATTCACAAACTCTGTGTGATCTTCTTTAAATCATGACCTTTGATATTACTGAATAGAGCTGTTCACATATCACAATTGTTACAAATTCAATAATAATTTTTGTCACAAGATTCTAAGATTGCCACTTCTCACATTTCCTCAGGCCTATCTTCTTCAATCTTTTGTAAATCTTGTGTGCTATCCTATACTCTTGTGTGATATAATGTGTATTACCATAATAAGACTGCTAGAGGAAGAAACCAATCAGAAGAAGAAAGGATTTTGTAGCTGCACCTGGCACAAGGTAAAACACGTGCTATGAGGCTATTTTATGTGCAGGTTATGTACTTTTTGAAAGTATCCTGTTTTGCAGATGTTTTATACACTTTATTTTGTGTTGCTTAAGTGTATACTTTATCAATGTTGATTATTGAAACATGAGAAAAGAGGTATAATTCAAAGAAACTATGCACAACTCAACATGGGACAAACTAATTTCAGCTGGATGTGCATAATGTGTCAAAAAATTACTAGGTACTAGTATTTGAACATCTACCACTTCAGTTTGTTATACATGTATAAACATTGCCAGTATTTATTCAATATCAAGAAGTTTTTAAAATTCACTAACTGGTGTATTTTCCTTGATTACCCATACAAAATTGTTCTGGGAACTCTTTACAGATGTACTTTTGAGATAGAAAGCAAGGCGACATGCACTTTTTAAGAAGACTTCAAAGGCGAAGTGTACTTTCTGACAACTTTATTTCGACCTTCATGTACTGCAAATAATACAGGTAAGGAGTATTTGAGACATTTAGATAAAAATCAATTGATCATACATAAACACTTCCAAACAGACAATATGACTGAATGAGACTGTTTATGTCTTCTGGCGTCCCATTGACCCTGTTCTGCAGAAACCCTAAGGAACTGAATTAACTTTAAATAGACAAAATTTGAGTAGACCTATTAACACTCATCTTCCCTTTCGTAATATCGTTCTATATCTCTTGTAAGATGCCGTCCCATCCAGATCCAATTAAATGCTGTTATTGCATTGTGTACAATGGACGTCGAATTGTTGCAAATTATTTCTTGATGCGAAGTTCAATATCCCTCCAGCATCTTTCATATCTCTATTCTCCTAATCTCTTTCAGGTCACAAAATATTTGCAGAGTGATAAAAGTTGCCCTCAACAAATTGTGGTTTTGTGTGTTCCCCGTACTGACTATTATTGCACACGGCTTCTGGTACTGTACACCCCTTTTCACCCTGTCTGTTCATTAGTTCTGCTATTGTCAAGTAGTATGGTTAGGGATTTATGCGACAGAAAAGTCAAGCACTTGTTTATGGGTACTGTATGATCAGAAAGCTTGTTACTGTTGTTGCTGTGTGAGGTTTAGCAAATCACAAACAATGCAATATCTGCAAATAATATTGTGGGATACATATTGACAGTATGAGTTACAAGGTCAAAATTTGTACCATTCATTATATTATGGACATGAATATTTTTATTGAGGTTAGGAGTGGTGATATCTACTCCCCATTAGTAAAAAAAAAAAAAAAAAAACTGTTACAGATCTGATACCAGGACCTGCTGCAATGTGGTGATAACCAGTTATAACTGGAAGTTCTGTGATAAAAATTACAAAGAAAATCAGTTGGTTTTGTGCGGTAACTCATGTAGATAACAGACTGTCGTGAAATCTGGAACGTGGATGCATCTTTTTATTGATGAGCATTGTGCACCAATCAATTTCTGTCACAAGGTTTCTTTTGAAATGACTCTCAAGCTTCTGATGAAGTCTGAGCTTATCCTAACTCATTTTTTTTCTTTCAGATGATCTTTGTGCAAACTTTTTTGTTCGAATGAGAAGCAGTTAAGATAGGTGTTAGCCTGTTGGAAACGATTTGATTTCATTATAACATGCATTTTCCATAGACCCCAACACGGGTTAACTCATACTTAGTCTCCAACGGGTTAACATACCATTATACTTAAATGCTTGTTTGTCATCTACGTGTATCTATTTAGAAGGGATTATATCATAAACAAGTGTGTACTCAATTGTTGTGTAATCAACTAATCATACATATATTGGTCATCATATTAAACCCAACTTCAAAATTCATTTTGTTCCAGAACAGTATCTAAGCAATGAAAACGAAAACTCATAGACATAGTAAATAACTATTGACATGAAAATGTAAATATGTGAATGGACATTGAACAGGAATGTGTCCATGGGCATTCCAAACAATCCCTACATTTATAACTTCAATGTCAGACCATGTACATAAGTCAAGATGTCTCAAGAAAGTTCATGGGTAGTGAGTGTCCTTTCATATTGCCCTGATATACAGTAGTAGGCCTATATCATATTGCAGTATAGCAAGTGGTATTATCTTCTGCTGACAGAGTTCACAGTGTGATGGATATTAACCCGTTGGAGACGATTTGATTTCACTATAACACACATTTTCCATAGACCTCAACACGAGTTACATTAGCTTGTACTTTAGTCTCCAACGAATTAACCAGTATGGTCTGATATTCTGTCACACCTTAAATATTCAGATTTGTGCAATATGGAATCAGAAATATGTTTTGTTGAAAACACTATTATTAACAAGTGGATATGCATACTGATTAAGATTAATAATTAAGATACATAAACCAGGCAGTCCTTCAAATATTTTATACTGTATGACCACTTTCTTGGCTGTAGTTAAATCTTGAGAAAATGGATGATGTATATATATCCAAAACCTTTTTTGTTTTAGTTTGTACAATAGTATGATTGTTCTGTTTTGCCTTATAAAAAGTTATGAAACAATTTAATCATGCATTCAGCAAACAAGGGCTTTTATAAATATCTTTTAATTGTGCAACTACAGTGTACATGTAGAATAAAAAAAATATTAGCTGTATCATATTTACATATAAATCATAGATTTAAATTGTTGATGTCATTATTGTTTCTAAACAAAGTAGCCAAAGTTTCCAAGCAGTTACTACACCCGTATGATCCTACAACAAAATTTTAATAGCGATTAGTTCACACTAAACCTTTCCAAGGATTTATGCCATGCAAAACTTCTGTAAAATAATTATGTGATTCCAATTCTGTAGCTGTAAATACAGGATTCATTGCATGATTAGAAAGGACATATAAATATGTGGAATGAAACCTTCTGCAAATCTAATTTGTGTAAATCGTTTGACAGTGCTAATCCACCGTGATATTGGAATGTGATAGATTAATCCCCACTTGCTGATAAGAAGGTAACATTCACTGCTCTTTCTTTAACTACATACAATGCAGAGATGATCTTCTGTCACCCATGCTATCATGTTAATAGACCATAGCATGATAGCTTTCATCGGGGGATGGATAAATAGATGCATCTGACGAGTGAGAAATTATATGGACCCATTCCAAGATGGTGTAATATGGAGTGTAATGAAAGCCCGAAGAGGCTCCCAAACAATTTCCTGCTCTCGCTCACATGTCCTCCATCCTTTTAAAACTGATTCAAGAAGGCTGCTTCTGAATCTGTGGTTTTAACATGTAGGACCTATAGTGGAAGATGGTGTCATATGTGTTGTAAATTTAGTGGTAAAACTTAAACACATTAAATACTTGAAGAACCATTACTCTAGTGTTATATCAGCTATTTATTTAACTATGTCAGAACCACAGTCATCCCACTAAAAACTAAAAAGCAAAAACAAAAACAAAACAAAACATAGCAAAGTACATTGAGAAATGGAATGATGGGGCTACCCTGTATATAGAACACTCAATAATAATACATAATGATAATACTGTAATAATAATGATGATGAATGATGATGATGATGATAATAATAATAATAATAACAGAAGTAATTGAAAAGATACAAATAAGAACCAAAAATTAAACATTTTTACCACCACTTCAATGAACGAGTATCATTTGTATGATTTGATTTCCTTATAATTATTTCCACAGAGCAGGCTACATTCCACAAACTTGATGGCCTTCTTTTAGGAGGCCAGTTAGTGATAGAAACCAGGCACTACTTTCAGTTCTGTGGGCATATTTTATTTTCAATTCCATTCCACTTCTCTAATTTTGTTTTTCCAATTCAGCTGACTGTATGATTTCAAAAAATCAACTTTTATAACCATCCAAGTTTGTAAAAGAACACATGTCACTCACTTGAATTGACATTTGCTAATATTGACATGAGAAGCGGAACTATTGGATTTGCAGTAAGTAGCAGAGATAAGAAAAACCTTGATATTTGATCGGTGGGATTTTGGAATACAGTCTGCAGACTCTGCTTCAAATTTGCTGTGGGATGCAGCTTGTAACCTGGATGTTATGGATTAGATTCTGACAGAAAGGAAATAAAAATATTGCAAAAAATAGTCTGGTGGTTTCACATTTTGTCTTATCAATATTTTAATGATGATACAATGTAAGTTTGCACATGTGTGTATGTGTGTGTGTGTGTGTGTGGTGGGGGGGGGGGGGCACTGTAACATTGGCATGACTTAATTTTGGGCAGTGGGGGATGATTATGATCTGATTAAGATATTTCAGGCACACACATTATACATTGTACAAACATATTAAAACATACTGTACATATATTTTTCCTTGAAAAGAGGGAGAGGGGTTGTTTGTATGGGCCTTCCTACCTCCCCCAAAGTGGGAGACATGCCTGTGCTGTAATATCATATCACTTGTATTAAATATAAACATCCATAGACGCAGACTGACAGTTAATTAGGGTACTGTGTTTGAATATTTACAAGAAACCAAACAAAAGAGTTGGATTACCCTCCTAGCAATATGTATGCATGTCAATTTTGTTAGAAATACAAACAGACTGACAATTCTTACGCACTTTCAAGATGTGCTGCTAGTTCGTATCCGGCAAATGTTTGATTTTATAATCAGACCTTGTGCATTGGTTATGGAGTGTGAAGAATAATTGTTTATGTCACAGCAAAATTAATCAAATCAAAAAAATCAGAACATTGTCATTTTGTCATGGAATATACATGCATGAGGTACACATAATAATTGAATAAAAATTATTATACATGTAGTATTAAGTACTTAGATCAGAAGAGGACATACATGTATAGTGCATTTTTGATACACATTTCAATTTTGTTGTGGTCCTTGTGGACTTCAGAAAATCAAAAAAATCAGATTGGAGTATGTAAATGTATCAAATTCAAATCAGTTGATTCCTTTATGAACTTGATATACGTTTGTGAATTGTTAACCCATTGGGGATGATATTTCAATGTAACACATATTCTTCATAGACCACCTGAGGAGGTGTCTTCAGGACTACTGTCCATGTTCTAATTCCAGACACTTCTCCTAGCCAAACTTCCAGATTTTCAGGGTGTATAACTTTTTCTATTGACAATCCTCCCGATGTGTGAGTGGGTGGATAGCATCTTTATCTGAAATAGAAGAAAGAGAAATATATGTATGTGGGTGTGTATGGTTTGGGAATGTCTCTGTGGGGGCTGATCAATTTACATGTACTCAATGTTGATTTGCATACCAATTATATGACTCTGACCAAAAATGAAACAATGTTATAGTGGATGAATTTTAGTAGAACAAAATAAACACATTTTATTCATTTGAATTTCTGGAGATTTTGGCTACATTCAACCTGTTGAAGACGAGAGATGAGATATTTTGTCATGTGGTCTATGAAAAATGAATGTGAAAGCAAAACCAAATCATCATCAACAGGTTTAATTATTCAAAGTGTGTTTTCCCCATTGGGTACATTTTGGTGCTCTTTATTAATTTTGTACATGGAAAAGTGATCTGCCACCGTTGGTTCTGTCTGTGTGGTGGATTTGAAAAAAAAAAATACTGACATTTCTACATTTTTAAAAATCCTCCTACCAAAGCCAATCAGCCATCTTATCAAGACTGATAGATG
>JZLH01S0014789.1:5903-20621 GCA_001188425.1 Eucidaris tribuloides
GGGTTTATAGGGATTGGGTTCAGGGTTAGAGTAAGGGATTGGGATAGGGTTAGGGTTAAGCTTAGGGTTGGTGTATAAAATAATCGTCTGAGAAATTGTCGTCGGAGCAAATGTCATGGAATCTGCAAAATGGATGCCCGGTGTCTAATTATTTTTTTGTGAATCTTTTTGTAGGATTCTTTGAGAAGGAGGTCACCAACAGTGGAATTCCTATTTTGAACACCGGAGAGAACCCCAGTGCACCAGCACCTAGAGAGATGATTGACTTGGAGGTAAATTAAAGACACTAGATAACATTAAGGAAGACCCATTTAAAAAGTGGTCAAACTTTGCCATCTGACATATCTGACAGTGATTGGACACATAAACACCCTAGAACACAGAAGTTGAGACAGTTATGCTGTCACTTGTAAAATATGTACACACGAAAATTGGCACATAAATTATTCTCAGCCAATGAAAATTCTACAACACAGCTGTCTATGGGGAAAAAGCTAGAGTGGTCTCTCAATGATTTTAAATTTACTTTTTTAAAGCACTTAATGATTGTTTTGAACTGTAATGTTTTCAGGGCTTCATTTTTAGACCTCATCAGAAACACTAGTATCATGGGGAATCATGTAGCTCACATTTTTAGAAATGGAAATATTGTTATATGATGCCTTTAAACCAGGCTTTAGATTGTGTGTAAACTGATTTCTATCTGATTTTTGTTACATTTCTTGCCTGCAGGTGTCTGACCACTAAACAATTACCGTTAACAATTGAGATATGGTTTCCTTATATTCAAAGCAAACCTACTGTGTGGCTCTCTATGGGTCCTATTTTTATCGTGCCCCGATAGAATTAATGTTCATGCTTGATTCTCCTTAAGTAAACAAATTACAGACAAATCCTTCCAGCTGGGAGATCCACTCCAGCTGGTGTATAGTTGGTATATATTTCAACTCATTTGGTTCTTGAGGCCTTTTCAAGTGTTCTCAATCATGTCACTAACCTTTAATATTTTTGCTTTAACTGATTCAAATTACTTAAGTTTATGCTATTTATGATTGCATAAGTGTTATCGACAAATTTCATTGTAAAAACAATAAAAAACAAAAGGTTGAAAAAAGAAAGAAATACATAAGAGATTGCAAAAACAATAAAATACTTTAGAAATTGAATCTACAGTAATATCACATTTTTTCAGGTACATTTGCCAAGAACACCACAAAGGGTCTCTACACCAAAAATTAGCACTTTTGGAGCTTTAATTAGTGAGTTAGAGCAAAAAGTAGGATTTTAAAGATTTATCATGCATAGATTAACATAATTAATTAAAAATAATTTTTGAGATAAAAATAACTATACAATTTTGTAGATTAGGTCGCTGGCAACGTGCGTGCTAATTTTCGTTGCGACCGCGCACTGCACGGTCGATGGCCAAGATCTGAAGGGGGGCCTGTGAGGCCCCACCCCCCGGCCATATGATTTCCCAAAATACCCTGGCAGAGATGGGGTTAAATGGATAATTTCATGTTTGGTATTGAAATCTGGTGGTGGTGTTGAAATGGAACACCGAACGGAAGCTGCCACACAGTACAATTGACTACCATTGCACCCTGGTGTACCACATTGTGTAGCGCCCTCTTGTGTCCATCAAAAGTATGTTCTGTAGAAATGGTGCTGACTACTGAACTCTACCACACTAGGCTGCACCAGCGCACAGCAGAAAGACATTTAAACTGACAAAAAGTTTAAGTGAAAATGATTTAGAAGTTGTTATTTTTATGCCCTTTAGTGTTGTATTGACAAATTAAGGAAACGTTTTGCACAAGAAGAGCCCAGGGGGTACTCAGATTATAGTGGGACGGGGGTGTGCTGCTGAGAACTCCAAACCCATACCCACATCTAAGGGTCTTTTGCCGTAAATAGGCACCCATGTCTAAGGGTTTCAAAAATTTTTGCGAAAACTTGAAAATACATATGTTTGCGCGCGAAGTGCACTGAAAATGTGAAAATAACATATATGTTTGCATGCGAAGCGCGCCAAAAATTTGAAAATCATGAGTGTTTGCGCGCAAAGCGTGCCAAAAATGTGAAAAATGGGACCCATGTCAAAGGATCTTTTTAATGCAAAGGGGACCCATGTCTAAGGCTTTTTCTTGAAAAAGTCACCCTTTCCAGCGGCTCATCCCCGTAAACCCCCCCCCCACTGCTTAAAAAATAAAAGTGGAATTCTAGTTGGTACCTAAGGGCACTGTTTATGCCATTATAAATATGAATGTGTATATTTCATTTCATTCCATCCACCAGGCTTGTTTTGAGAAACTAGAAAATGAACTTCAGGAGGTGAACACCAACCAAGAGGCTCTGATGAGGAACTTCCTGGAGTTGACGGAACTCAAGCATATTCTTCAAAGTACTCAAAAGTTCTTCCAGGAGGTGGGTCTCTTGTGCTATCGCTAAAGTAGTACCACTGATGTACAGGTGACTGGAGTTGGGGTGGGAGGGG
This sequence comes from Eucidaris tribuloides, assembly GCA_001188425.1. Taxonomy (NCBI): domain Eukaryota; kingdom Metazoa; phylum Echinodermata; class Echinoidea; order Cidaroida; family Cidaridae; genus Eucidaris; species Eucidaris tribuloides. Next base: position 8,401 of record JZLH01S0014789.1, read on the forward strand.
ACTTGAGGGCAGTGGTCTCCCAACAATAAATTCAAAAAGACTTATTGCTCAAAGTGTATCATTATACTAAAGCCCCCCACCCCCCCCCCACCCCCACCCCTCCCCTGGGGTTACAGGAGAGTTTCAAGACCACGCTAAACTACCTCACCTACACCATTTTCTCTCTGAATGGGGCTATAGATATGTTCCTGTATCTTTGATCTTCTTTTAGCCCAGTGTTTAAGCACACTTCATCTAATAGTCTAATCATGGTTGATTTACAGCAGTTGTATCATTGATGCTATCAACATGAATGAGGTCTTTGGTGGATAGGAGTAAAAAAAACATTTGAGATGAAAGTTTTGCCCCTTTCAAAATATTTAAAATTCATGTAATATTTTTTGTTGCTTTTAGGATAATAGACCAGAGGAAGGGCTCGGATTTTCAGACATGCAGCTGGGGTGAGTGAAATGAAGTTATGCAGTTTAACCCATTGGAGATGATTTGATTTTACTATAACATGCATTTAGACCCCAACCTGAGATATCTTGATTTTATTCTCCAACAGGTTAATTACTAGTTAAAAAGATGAATGAATTAGTGCCAATATGAAACATCAGTAGCCTTTTGTGTAAAGGTTTTGTTGTCATCTTCCCCCCTCCCTCCATACACACACACACACACACACACACACACACACACACACACACACACACACACACACACACACACACACACATACACACACACACACATACTCTTGAATTTCACAAAGGTGAAAGTCATGCATTTGCACTTGGATTTAACATTTTAATTTGGATTTAACATTTTATTTGGATTATTTGCACTTGGATTAAATATTTTATCGTTTTCAAATACTATGTGAAATGATATACATTCATCAGATTTATAAGATATTTTCAATTTGATATTTAACTGATTTAATTTTTCTTTCTTGTGCAGGTTTGTGACTGGTGTTATTCGTCGTGAGCGCATCCCGGCCTTCGAGCAGATGTTGTGGCGTGTCTGTCGTGGCAACGTCTTCCTGCGTCTGTCAGAGATTCCAGAACCACTCAAAGACCCAAGCACCGTAATTCAGAATTTTTTGCCCCTTTTGCATTCAATCCTGAGATTGCCTGTCGTAATCATTTATTCATTCATTTGTTTATTTAGACTTGTATATTTGATCTAGTATTGTTGGTTTTTCATTGTTATTTTACATTTTGATTAATTCATTTATTTCTTCTTTTTTTTCTTTGCAAAATGATTGTCAGTCTGTTCAATATCCCTTGCAAGACTGTTGTCTTTTGAACAAAATATACCACTTTTAGTTGAATCAAAACCTGTTTATTTACTGAAGGTCATCATAGGAAATAAATGGAGTTGCAGGGTAATTTAGACATCATAATTCAAAAAGAGTCCTGAAATTTCCTCGTAAGGTTTATTGTATAACACATAGTCGGACCTCAGTTATACAGCCATTACTTTACCGGATCTTTCTATTATCTGGACAATGAATTTACCACCAGTCACTGCCAGGAATCAATACCCCTTTTTCAGATGTATGATACATAGACACCTGCTGGGAATCAGGGGAATAAGAAATAAAGTGTCACTTGCATGGGGTCTATTGCAATTTGTGTGTGGTCTGTGGTTTGTAATACTAAAGCTAATAACGTGTTTTACCGCTACCCCCCCCCCCCCCCTCCCGCCCATATTGATACCAAGTACTGTGTTTGCACATAATCTCTCTTACCCAACCATATCACTTTTCAGAACAACTACTGGTCCCAACTTGGCCAGATAACTGAGACTGAACTGTATTACTAATATCAGTATATTAGAGTTGAAAGTAGCCCCCCCCCCCCTCCAAGAAAACAACAACAACAATAACAAATAAACAACAATAACAAACAAATAAAATAAAAAACATATATCCAACCCTGTTCTAAATATGTTTAGTTTACTTTACCCATTGTCTACGGGAACTGGATGTGCCCTGTGTTAACTCTATGGGATTTTCAGAATCTTGGAGGCAACAGGTTAATTGTACTAAGCTGTTGTTTAACCCGTTGACTACGAGAGCTGAATGTGCTATGTATTAACTCTATGGGAATTACAGAATCTCGGAGCCGATGGGTTAACTTGCTGGTCAATTAATTCATTCATTTTTGTGTGTGTACATAGGGAGAAGAGGTCAAGAAGTCTGTCTTCATCATCTTCTACCAAGGAGACCAGCTGAAGAATCGGGTCAAGAAAATCTGTGAAGGGTGAGTATAAAGACATGCCGTTCTTCGGTGAAGAACTACAACTTGGGGTAATCTGCATATGTTTGCTTCTAATAAAGAAATCAACAGCAACAAAAACATTGATATTCAAATTTGTTAGTGTTGTCCATGTCCAAATGCCTCTGTACCTCATTCTGAGATTGAGAATTTCCCACAGAGTTTGTGATGAGCAGAGAGTTTTCTTCCAGTCTTGTGAATTTACACAAATATTTCAGATCAGATTTTCACATTTAATAGATATTTAATCCAAATAAACTGTGCAGGCTTACCAATAATTGTGACTTTTTAATTGTTCTGTGTTCTTCTCAAATGAATCAAAGGTTCCGTGCAACACTATACCCATGTAATGAAACATCAGCTGAGAGGGGCGAGACTGCCATGGCTGTATTGACACGACTGGAGGACTTGGAAAAGGTATGACATATTTGATGCACTACTGTGTTAAAGGTCTGACTAATTTATATTCAGGAGGAGTACTAATTTGTTTATCCATGCATACCATGCCAGTGGCACCATTACATTCCAAACTTTTGTATGCTACGATGTTTATTTGTTCATTTATCATGTAGCTCTGATATCAAAGTTTGATAGTTTTTCAAATCGAAGCTTCACAATCAACATGTTTCCACAGAAAAAAAAGTGGAACACGGATTATCTTTTCTGGAATTAAAAAAAAAAATCCTGTTTCCACAGAGCGCAATATACCAACATTTGATGTCGCAATGCATTGTGGTCAAACTGGCATATTGTGATTCAGGGCCTATTTTGTTAAATTAATTAGTGTAGAAAAATGACGAGTGTTGACATGAGCAATCAGCAGTGCTACGTTGGTGAAATCGAAAAGGAGGCAAGAATGTATTACACTTCCGGGTTACACACTGTGACCCCTACTTCTGCCTGACACGGTTGTGTTTCCACTGGAAAGTTACATGGATTAACACGGCAATAACCACCTCCCAGAGGTGGTTATGAGAATCCGTATTAATCCGTGTTGCAGTTTGTTTCCACAGGAACATTTCCCGTGCTATACGGTTTAATATGGTTTAACAGTTTTCTGTGGAAACACGCTGTATGTTAGCTTTTGTCTTGACTTCTTTCCGACATCCTTCAGGTGTTGAGCCAGACGGAGGAGCATCGCCAGCGTCTCCTGTCTCTAGCAGCCAAGAGCCTGCGTGTCTGGTTCATCAAGGTGCGTAAGCTGAAGGCCATCTACCACACCCTGAACCTCTTTAACCTGGATGTCACCCAGAAGTGTCTCATTGCTGAGTGCTGGTGTCCCGTGGCAGACCTGGACCAGATTCAGATGGCCCTTCAGCGAGGCACGGTACGGTCTCCATTTTTCTTTTGTATTAATTTTTGCTTAATGATTAATTTAGTTATATATTCATTTTATTTTGTATCTATTATCCCCTCGCCTGACGATGTTGGAGGGGGATATAGTGATGCCGCCATCTGTCTGTCCATCTGTCCTTCCATCTATAACACTGGTTTCCATTTGATAACTATAGTAATGTTTGACAGATTGTCATGAGATATGGTATGAAGTTACATAATATCAAAATACAGCCCAAGTTATGTTTTGGAGGTTGTAGCTCAAAGGTCAAAGGTCATAGCTCATTTAATGCCCAAAAAGCGATTTAATTGGTTTCCGTTTGATAACTTTAGTAATGTTCAATGGATTTTTATGAGATATGATTTGAAGGTACATGATATCAAAATACAGCTCAAGTTCAATTTGGGAGTGTGTAGCTCAAAGGTCATAGCTCATTAAATATCAAAATAGCTATTTAACTGGTTTCTGTTCAAAAACTCAAGTAATGTTCAACTGATTTTCATGAGATTTTATATGAAGGTACATGATATTAAAATACAGCCTGAGTTTGATTTTGGAGTGTGAAGCTCAAAGGTCAAAGGACATAACTCATTAACCCTTTACGCGCTGAATGTATTCTGAGGGGATTATGAGGATAATGATGACAAATGTTCTTTGCGTATTTTCTTTGAATTTTGCTTTCCTTTTTGCAAGAATGAAAGTGGTAATTTTTCTATAGATGTTACTTAAGCAGATAAGCTATTTTTAGTGTCTCCTGTACACGGGTGAAGGAGAAAAATAATTACTACGATGGTTAGATTTAATTGTACGGTTGTGCACAGATGCAACATTCGCATGCAAAGCGTTAGCTGTCCAAAAAGCTATGTAAATGGTTTCTGTTTGATAACTTTAGTAATATTTGACGGATTTTTATGAGATGTGGTATGAAGGTATATGACATCAAAAAACAGGCCAAATATTGATTTGGTTGGGAAATTTCTTTTGGCAGGCAAAAATGTAGTTTGGCTAGTGAAAAAAAATTTGGCAGGCAAAAATTACGCAAAATTCTGCATACGCCTTTGCCCATAATTAACGGGTTAATTGACCTTTTCTCCATTACCTAACAGGAGATCAGTGGATCATCTGTTCCATCCATCTTGAATCGCATCTCAACCAATGAAGAACCACCGACCTACAACAAGACCAATAAGTTCACCAAGGTGTACCAGAGTCTGGTGGATGCGTATGGGGTGGCCAATTACAGGGAGGTCAATCCAGGTATGTCATCCTTTGGTTCAAACACAGTCTAAAGCTTTAATAGATTGGGTTCAGGATTTGCTCGCCCAAAAATGGCAAAATGAATGAAATCAGCTAAAATCATTCACAATGTGAAGATTATTGTAAGTAAACACCTCTCATAGAACCTTTGGGTAGACTACATAGTTTTAGTGAAAAATTTGGACGGTTAAATTTCAAAATTTGCAAAGCGATGGCCCGTACTTTTACGACAATTCCATTAGTGGTGTCTGGCGTGGCCAGCAAGCCAAAGGTCATGCAGAGTTCATGCAGCTGACCATATACTCAGCCGCTGACTACAGCGCTCAGTTGGTGACGCGAACACCTATCTGAGCAAAATTTGAACTGGCGTACACAATTTTTTGGAAGGATATTGTTATTAGTAGTTTTTCTAGTAAAATAATAAGTTCTTGACATATGGATCTTAAACATTCAAAATACCATTTGTAAGTATGTAGCAACCACTTGAACCCTGAACCCAATCTTTAAAATGTGCTTATTCATGTCTAGCACATGGAGATGTACTTGGCTATGTAGCAAGCACATAATTTGGACTGTGATGATGATTATCATCATGATGACAATGTAAATGATAATGATGATTTATGGTAGTGATGATTCTTATGATGATGATGAGGTTTGTGATGATGATGATGATGATGGTTGTGATGATTATGGTAATGATGATAGTGACATTGAACACAATGAAGCTGATGATGAAGTTCATGATGAGGAACAGGACTATGACTGTGATGACGATGATGATGATGATGGTGATGATGATGTTAATGTAAGTGATGATTATGATAAAGATGTCAGTGATCATGATGATTATGATGATGATATTTATTTATGATGAGAAAGACATGATGGTGATTACTATAATGATGTTGATGATCACATTGATCATGATGAGAATTATTTGCAGTGGTGATATTTATGAGGAGGAAGACTATTATGATGATGATCGTCATCGAGAAGGAGATGATGATGACAATGACATTGATACAAACAAGAACATGTAGTTTTAGTTGTGTGCATTACTATTTAATAGTAATAATGAGTTGTGGTCAGCAATATCAGTAGTTATAGCAATGAATTAGCAGTATAATACCACAAAGTCTTGTAGTAGTAGTAGTGAGATTAATGGTAGCAGTAATTGCTGTAAATAGGTATCAAAAGCTGATATAGCATTTAGTGGTATATATGGAAAAGTGTAGGAATAATATAGTACGGGTATATGTAGTAAATGTCACCATAATTATTATTACTGGTCCCTGACTTATATAATTTGTTGTATTTAATTTATGTTTTGCTCTCAGCTCCTTTTACCATCATCACTTATCCATTCCTCTTCTCTGTGATGTATGGTGATAGTGGACATGGATTCATCATGTTCCTCTTTGGTCTTTGGCTGGTAGTGAGGGAGAAACAGCTGTATGACTCTCTGGCGAACCATGAGGTATTAACAGTACACATAATAAATCTGTGTTTGCAATTCATATAATAACCTATTCTTGAAGGGATGTGCAAAATACCACTCGGGGAGGAGAAGCAATTCACCATGAACCTCCTCAAGAGGCCAAATAATGTAAATTCAAACAGATTTGTAATCTTTGTCAAATGCCTGAATAGCAATGGATTGTTGGCCTAGGACTTAGGCATTCAAAAATCAGGTGGACACTCACATCATTCGAAGAAGAAGTGGAGAGGAGGAGGAGGAGAAGATGAAGGAGGAGGAGGAGAAAGGAGAAGAAGAAGAAAGAGAAGAAAAATGGGAGGGGGAAGAAGAGGAGTACAACAAAAGGATTTATCATTAGATGAGCCTTTTTGAAACAGACAACAAACGAAATGTCCTGATAATTTTATTTTCAGGCCATATTTTAGAGAAAGAGGAGGAGAATTGTTTCCATTACTTTTACGGTATTAGTATTTCTGTGTAAACAACATTTTGTTTGTGCATGCTGAGAAAGACATGTTCTAGATGTCCAGATGTTTGTGGTCAATTTTAAATTCTTTGTCCTAATTAATGAGGTTGTCTTGTAAGTTCACATTCCAAACTTACCACACATCACCTGTTCTGTTATAAGTGTTGTAGATTTCACATTCTTTTGTTGCATGAAGTTGTAAACAGGATATTCTTGAAACCCAGCTGTTTCTTGTACATTTCAAATTCCTGATTGCAAGAGTCCGGAAATAAAATCAGCTTGAAATTCTTGCTATCGACAATATATGGTGTTGGGCAATAGAGGGCGCTATTGTCAGTGTGTGCATGCATAGTTTTCACGGTGGTTCGACTTGTGTGACCAACTTACTTCCAGCTTCCATAGATAATGCACAGGGACGTCTGAAAAATTCATGATTTTACTAAATAAGGTCAGAGTGTCACAAATTTGCATTATGATTTCATGTGACCTTTACAGGTAACATCAAAATTTGTTAGGTATATGCCATAAATTTTAAACCAGTCATTTATATGGGACTTTTCAATTCTCAACTCGTGTTAATGTATGTAAAACCGAAGTTTGCAGGGGCCCAAATTCTCTTGGACAGCACGCCCTCTTCTGCTGAATGCTGGTGAATGACGAAGTGTCAATAGCGAGAACTGGTAGAACTACCAATTCCACACCTTTGTGAATCTTGAAAAAAAAAAGAATAAGTGGAATGGTTGTGAATACGGCTTGTTTTACTGCAGCTCTTATTATTGAAGCCATATACAGGGTGGCCCAGAAAGAATGCTACGAGTATGATCACTAATTTCTTCGACATTATCTGCAAAATGTCATTAATTTTTATTTCGTTGCTTAGAACATTCTTTTTCCAATAAAATGATACAAAGATCATTGATTTTGAGTAAGGCGTTTTGATTCTAGGGCCATTTTTCGGAGGCAATGCAATTTCCCAAATTTGTCAATTTTTCAACGGCGGCGGTCATTGGAACGCCGAGATATTCTGGCGTCTCAGCTAACCATACCGGACAAACCGCAATGACAAAAGTTCTGGAATGCCATCGCTTTCATAAGGAACACGATGCGAGCTATGTCTCCATTGTCATCGCGTTTGTCCGGTATGCGTTAGTCTGAGACGCCCAGAATATGTCTCGCGTTCCGATACTTCCAGCCAGTTGAAAAATGGCAAATGGAAATTCATTTCCTCCTGAAAAATGGCCCTAGAAGTCAAAACGCCTAAACTCAAAATCAAATGATCTTGGTATCATTTTATTGAAAAAGAGTTCATAACCAACCGAAAATAAAAATAAGACATTTTGGCGAATAAAGTTGAAGAAATTAGCGAGTTCATACTCGTAGCATTCTTCTGGCACGCCTGCTATAGTTTTAGTTAATTCAAATAAATATTTCAACAGTCTTTCATAACATATGGTATTGTCCCATCAGAAAGGAACGTCAAACTTGTCAAAAGCTGCTTAGAATGGTATATTGTAACAGATCAGTGAACAGACACCCCTATGCAAATTTCCTGTAGCAAACATGTTGAAGCTCTGTATTATTTACTTCTTACAAATGGAAGCATTTCAGAGCACTGTTTATAGATCATGTAGGTCTGTCTAATACGAGACAATTTCATTTATTACTATTATTGCTTTGTCATCATTTCAGATGACAGGGACTAGAATAGCAAACTTAATCACTGTTACCCGCAGGCATCCAGTCCCAGGTAGTTTTGCATATGGATAAGTGACCACAACACTGGGTTTTCACCCTTCTCTTTTCGATGAAGTGCGTGGGTTCTTTTACGTGCTGAGGTGTTTCCGTCTCAACATGGGACCTCCGGCTTTATGTCCTATCCGAGGGATGGGATAATGGGGATAACATGCCTTACCCAAGGACACAACTGCCATGGCGAGGTGTGGATTCGAACCACGGACCTCTAGGTCGAGAAACCGAAGTCTTGTCCACTGAGCCATGACGCCTCCCATTTTCACCATTTACCAAAATACACTGCCTTGTAATACTACTGTTGTAATTACCATTGTCATTTTCTAGATGTTTGGTATGTTGTACGGTGGTCGCTACATCATTATGTTGATGGGGCTGTTCTCTGTCTACTCTGGTTTCTTGTACAACGACTGCTTCTCTAAGGCTTTTAATGTGTTTGGGTCGACATGGAACGTGACTGGTATGCAATACTCGTAAGTATGAATGTGTTTCATTTGTGTATTCTTTCCCTACTAGTATAAGCAATGGTATGGATATGTGCTTGAGTAAATTTCTCATGTGAGCAAGTCTGAAATTAATTAGAGATTAAATAGCCTGATTGGAGGTAGTACTCAACATGGGTAAAACTATTCTAGAATCAAGTAAACTATGCAAGGATTCTGCTGTGAAAATTTTGTGGTCAAATGTTGACTCATTTAAAAAAAAATCAATCAGTATCCCTTGTGAGAGGCAAATTTGCTGTAAAGCTTTCAATGGGATTAATTTTGATCAGAGTACGAGAGTAATTCAATACTGGTATGTTAATGCTGGATTCTTCCTTAAGTAAAGAAATTCAAGATAAATCCTTCCAGCCAGGAAATGCACTCCACCTGGTGTATAGACTGTTATCGACCAGTTTAGTTCTAGCTCGCAATTTTTATTTGTTCCAATTCAAATTCAAATTTATTCAACCATAAAAATCAAATACATACAGTCAAATACATATTACACTGCTGGATAAATTAAAACAATTATGGTTAGGCAATCCTTCAAAGCAAAGCTTGAATTAGGGGCCTTAACATATAAAATAACAATGACTTAAAATAGTATGTTACACGAAAACTGATTAAACAACATACACACACACACACACACACACACACACACACAACAACACACACAACACCAAATGTAATGATACTACGACAATGTGTACACTTTACGAACATTCACAGGAACAAAATATAATAAAATGCAAAATAAAACAACAAATATCTCAATCGTAATACTGCGCACAGATATACTGGGAATCACGATATACTAGTTTAAGGGTAATAAGTAATTTGAAAATGTTGCATGGTTTTTATAAACCTTAACAATGAACAACATTCATGTGTATATGAACGTAAATTTGTATTTTAGTCACATTAATTGTTTACAAGTTCCAAATTTGATAAATATAATTTTAAAAATATGTTATATAAAAATGTAGAAATAGGGCAAAGATATAGTACATTTTGTTCATCGTATACATCAAAGGTGAAAAAAGGAATGTTTGTAATGGATAAATCTCTACGTATGTATACAAATCAATAAACTAATTAAAATCAATTTAAATCCAATCATGTCACTGCCCTTAAATATTCTAAAATCAGGATTTTTCATCATTATAGCATGGGTTTGTTCATCAGATTTCAGGTTTTTGACTCACACATACACACCTCCTTCTACTTATCCCCCCCCCCCCCCCGAAAAAAAAAAAAAAACTTGTTTTTTGTTTGTTTTTTTGTCATTATAGCATGGGTTTTAGGGTTTGTACATCAAAGTTTAAGTTTTTGTACTGCACCCCCACCTCTTGAATTGATTAAGAACTCCTGATTTAAAGTAAGTCGCAAATCATGTCTCTTTAGCCAGTACATTGGTCTGTCTGTTATCTTCATACTGTTCCTCATTTAAATTTATTGCACAGTTCTTCCTTAATTATCTTTTTTTCCCCTATGTGGGATATTACCATATTTTCCATACATGTGCGAGTATCAGTATAAATAAATTATTTACTAAAAATTCTTATTTTTTTTCAGTGCTTCACTACTGAATCAGCCTATTAGTCTTCAACTAGATCCCAAGTATGCAACTACAGGTGCCGTTTATCCTCTGGGTATTGATCCAGTAAGTCTCTTTTTTTTCTTTTGTTTGACATACATGATATATTGATTAATTAAAACCAAATCTAATTAAATCATACATTAAAGGCAGATTTCAGGATTTGCAAGACCATCACTGCCCTTTATTATCATTACCAAATGGTAGTCAAATACTTACAAATGGTGTGTTGAAAGTTTGAGATTCATACGTCATGAACTTGATGTTTTATGAGAAAAAAGTAATAATGATATGCTACCAGAATATTGTTCTTTCCGCGAGGTTAAATTTTGCTCAAATTGCGGATCACGGTTATGTGTACCTTCGCACCACCAGCGGAGCACACTGATTGGATAAATGGCTAAACTCCACGCTACCTTCGGCTAACGGCTGACCGAACAATTTTGGAACCAACGGAACGTGTCTGTCACTTGCAAAACTGAAAGTTTAACGGTCCAGATTTTCAACAAAACTACACATTCTACCCAAAGGTTTTATGACAGGTGTTTAATCTTCACATTGTGAACGATTTGAGCTTTTTGCATTCATTTTGATGTTTTCTGGCATGCAAATCCGAACTCTATCTTTAAGTGTAAAATACACACCATATGTTCTGGTTTTCTGTTGTTGTACAGATTGAATGGTTTATCAAACAACATCCATGGCATAATCATATGTACTAATAATAACAATATAAACAGTAGCAACTACATATAACCAAAGAAATTAATATTTAGTGACATTTGATTGGATAGGTTTAAAATCAACCGTGAGATTGTCATTACAGTCTTGCCTTTTGACAACAAAACTGAGCATACCATCAGTAATATTGGAAATGTCTTTCTTTTGTCATTTTTCATGAAAATAAATTGTATTATAACTGAGATTGTTTACATATGCATTCTTCAATGATGTATATTTGTAACTCTTAAACAAATGCTTTAAATGCTAGATTTGTGTATCGCCATTGCATATTTCATTTATGTATTCTATATGCTTGCTATGCGAGATATAGGGGCCACTTTTCTAATTCTGTTTGTTTTATCTGATAGGGCTTGGTAGGGGCTTCCAATTTGGAAGTTCATTAAATATGCTTATTTCTGCAAATTTATACAAAATCACTAGATATGCTACTTTTCCTTCATTTATAGGCAGATTTTGATTCCGTTTGTTTTATCGTATAGGGCTTCAAATCTTCTACACAGAATTTAGAAAATTAGTAACTATGTTAATTTATGCAAATTCATTCAAAATCAATGAAAAATGGCAAAAAAGGCCACTTACCCTTTATTTTCCAGCGGCTCCTTATACTGATTGCTCATACTGATAAAGCTACTTGTAGGTCAGGGCATCCAAACTTTTATACAGAATGTTGCAATTCATTAATTATGCTAATTTGTGCAAATTTTTTTCAAAATCAATGAAAAATTACAAAAACAGCCTGAAAGCCTGACATGGCATAACTTTGAAATGCAATCTGTCTAAACTTGTGAGATGCAGGCCAGACATACATTACGCTTTACATAACTTTCATGTGTTTTTTTTCCC
>JZLH01S0014822.1:62164-72599 GCA_001188425.1 Eucidaris tribuloides
TCGCTGTTCTTGGAGGGGGAAACCAAGTTGTGGTGTTTTTTGTGTGTTTGCATGGCGAATCTTTATGTACAATTAATGGTTTTTGGCTTGTAAAAATTCGATTTTTTTTTTGGTCGCTCGGCTACGCTCGGCTCGCATATTAGACTTTTGTATTTTTTTCCGTCACAGGGCAGCATCATCAGCACTAAATCTACTTGGAATTAACTTGGGCCAACAGAACAATCGATAAGTGAATTGTATTGTTCTGTATTGAATATAACAAAATATGTGACTAAAAAGAAGTGAATTTTGCACTAAATGGCGTCAAATAGTCATGATAAGCAGATAAGGATAGTTATTTTAACCATAGAGCTTACTACAGTACAGTCAGTATCCCCCGCCCGAAGGACTTTTGGCGAATTGCGCCTGTTATGTAGGCTTTTTGAGCACAATTTTTGTGCCTACGCCCGGTCGTATCACAGGGACTGTTTCAGTCGGATAAAACATGCCAAAGACAAATCACCCAAAATGCACCGATTAATTCATGCTAAAATTCTAAAAGCTCTCACCGTGGGAAGGGGGGACACCCCACCTCCACACCCCCCCCCCTTGCTACGCTGCCGCTCGCTCGCTTCGCTCGGGCTCGGTCGCTTCGCTCCCTCGCATATTCCGCCCCCCATAAGATCAAATCCTGGCTACGCCACTGTTCCTTACCCTTTCTTTCCTCAGTTTCTTTCTTCCTTTGTTTCTTTTCTTTAATAAGGATGGAACCATAATAAACATTTACTTTGAGATTAAACATTTTAAAGAGTAAAATATCAGTTAGAATTTAAAACACCCCTCTACCCCCCCCCCCCTCCCCCCCGAAAAAAAGAAGAAAAATAGATAAAAATAGGTTTTGAATTGAAGCTGGGTTTGCGATAATCTTGTACGTTAGAAAAAAAATAGTCGACTTCCCGTCACAAAGCTCAGGTCATTGTCGGGACAGTATTGAGCGCATTCAGCCATAGAAGAAATATTATGTGCTAGTAAAACTAAGCAAACACATGTCAATCAAATCAACAAAAAATCGGGAGATTTAGCAGAATACTTGCAATAATGGCAAAGAGTCTTTAAAACTTAAAATCCCTTAGATTATTATAACTTGTTCATTATACATGTATTTACTGGAATATCAAATCGGCAAATGTAATCATGTAGCTTTGATGTTTTACTGTAGACCACTTTTTAGTAGGTGTTGTGCATGAAATCTTTTAAATATCCACTTTTCTTGAGAGTAACTTTTTTGTTTTTTGTATGTCTTATATCTGTGTCTGTGTCGGGTATATATTGTGAATGCAATATTTTTGCAAAATGTTTCATAATAAATTCAGGGAAACATAAAATCCTTGTTATCATCTTTGCACATTGTTTGCATTCCGATTACAAAGAAGAGGTGATGATGTTTTGTAAGAACTTCTTGCTTGGTAATCAAATGTAAATTCGAACTATAGTGCTGTATGAAATCGACTCCAGCCTTACAAATTCAGTAACCATTGACGTGCCACTGAAATGACATCTCTATATTTGCGACTTCGTCACGTTAAGAGTTCACAGTAACATTATGCACATTGACTTTGTGTTTGTATTTCTTGTAAATGTACACATCCTGTGATTGTGATTGATTACAGGCAAATGAAACATCATGACATGAGTTTCAACGAGTGGACGAAGGAAATCCCTGTTCCAGATGAAGAAAAGGAACCCGGTACTGACGAAATAGCGCCATCTTCGGTACCCGACGAGACAGCTGAATCGCCAACAGAACATATAGAACTGTAACGAATATTGCTGTGTATTCACCCAGTAATATAAATATGAAAAAAAATACTATTATTGGCTTTTAATTAAATACACAATTTAGTTCTGTTTATTTTTTCCACAAAAATTTTGCTTAATTATGATTGTTACAACTTCCGATTTATTCTATTGCTGTTCTTGCTTGTAAAGATTCGCTAAGAAGTTTTGTCTATCATGTCTATACGTATCGTATATTACCAGTAGAACCAATAGAACTAGTGTCAATTATTTATGTATTGACATATTTATTTATTTATTTATTTATTTATCTATTTATTTATTCATTTATTTATCTATTTATTTATTTATTTATTTATTTATCTATTTATTTATTTATCTATTTGTTCATTCATTTATTTATTTATTTATTTATTTATTTACTTGTTTATTTATTTTGTGCTTGACATTATAGCAAACACATTTCGTGGCTTGATCCATTACGAAAACGTGCTGCCTTTAAACAGAAAGATGTCTCAAGAAGTATGATCCTACATGTATTTAGTTTAATACACACAACAAAAAAGTAACTACCCTCTTTTTCAAAATACAATAATTTTTCAATGAAATAAGTTGTAGCAAAATAATTTAGCAGGAACATTTCTACACTCACTGACTAACCTCTTTGTGAAAATAAGATTAATCCGTCAAGCCGTACATGAGTGAGCATGCATTAAAGGTAAAAGTGCCACTTTTCAAAAGTCACAGGAGTCATCTCTTATCCTAAAATAACGGTAAATAATATTTTTTTTTTGCTTTTTTTATAAAGTGTGCTCACTGAACCATGGCATGGTTACAACCTCTTTTGTCCGTTCAACATGTAAAGATACATTTTGATGAAAAATATCGGATTTCAATTATTCCGATAAACTTAATGGATTTTACAATTTCAAAACTGAGGAAGGATGGACATTTTTAAATTGAGCTCACTGAAGCGTATAATATGCGAAAAGTGCCAAAAGAGGTGTAAGTGGGTCAAACGATAGATGATTAATATAAACAGTGCTTAATCATTCAACAGAAAACAAAATTTGTCAAAATCTTGCATCACAAATCCCTCAAAATGACCCTTGTGACTTTTGAAAAGTGACATTTTTGCCTTTAATACGTACTCATTCATGCATGACTTGACGGATCAATCACATTTTGACACAGAAATTAGTCAATTAGTGCAGGAACACCCTTGCCAAATTATTTTGCTCAAAACTGTTTTTAAACAAAGTTTTGGTATTTTGAAAAAGGGGTATTTACTTTTTTTGTTGTTGTGTTTATGTACAAGAGAAACGGTGCAATTTCGCACCCTAAATGCGGCAATAGGTGTACTTTCCTACTTTGATGACGAAGTATTCACATTTGCACCGGAAATCGAATATTAATTTAATGTATACAGTTTGCATTCTTCATACCAAGTCAGTTTTGCTCAGATTTGTTCGAACTGAAGAATGGTACATACAAATAAATTCAATATTCAAAATTTGGTATTCATATGTTTAAAAGTTCTTGATTTTTGTTTCCGAATTTCATCATCCCCTATTTTCAGGAAACCGGACTTTTGAGCCGCAAGGCTTTTGTGAGAGGTGAAATTTATGTGAATCTTTTCATTCTGAATAATTTTAACTTATTTGCTCGATAAGCTAATTTCGGGGTGTAAAAGATATTGGAGCAAAGTATATAGAGCGTTTGCAAATTTAAGGATGCAATTTTCTGGACGGTGTAAATTTACACCCATTGAGGTACCGTCATTGCTACATGCAAAGGGTAAAAGACGTAACCCCTTTTCCTTAAGTGTGTATGAGCTTTTCTCTACTGGTACACATTAGAGGTGAAAACATATAAATGGCAGTGGAAGTTACAATTTCAACTGGAAATCTTATCTTATATCCTTCCATCGCGATGATCAACCTTTTCTGGTCAAAGATATTACATGTTTACAAAACAATGTACATGCGTTTCTTAAGACTTAAGTACATGTATTACAATGTAGTGGCACAAGATGAATGAGAAGTAGAAGTAAAATATTTATGTCATAATAACCGTTTCATGAGATTGTTATCGTTTATTAAAATTCATTCTGAGCATCATGATGCAACAAAAGTAAACAGTGCTGTATCACGATTTTGTTAGCATATTTATATCAAAATCAATTTTGCAAAATTTTACAAATAAACAGTTTCGAAAAGTTGCACCGTCACGACGTATTGACATTTTCAAACGTCCATACTACTTTGTTTTTAGAAAGGCATTTTTGCTCACCGACTTGCGTCAAGTTGCTTAATACTAATTCTATCAAATAGTAACAGTGCATTTTTTTCGAAAACATTTACAATCGTGTTATTCATCGTAAAAGTTACAGGTGAATCTTTGCATTTATACACATAAGTTTGCTCAACTATATTTTAGAATGAATAGAGTTATTATTTTGAAAACTCTTGGTAATATATTTACACTAAAAATTGTAATGTGCAATCTTTTCCTTCAAGCAGTTTCGTACTTTGAATTAGTCCATTATTATCAAGTGTCAGTTTTGTTTTTTGACAGTTTGATTTTACATTTGAGTCTGAAATAACAATAAATTTCTGAATGTGTTCAGTTGTTATGATGTACTTTCTTAAAGGGAGAAGGCGCCAGCAACTAACAGGCATAAGTTAAGAATAAAAATGACATTGTGAGTATTGTGAGAATTATGGTACATGGTGACAAAACAGCCTAAATAAGGGGTACTGTGTGATACTCACCCTCATCAAGCCCTATAAATTAGTTAATTGTGTTTATTTTACGTCTTTGTAAGTTTTACCTGAGACAAAACTTGCAGAAACAGCTATAGGGGAGGAGCTTATCAATTCAAACAGTGCATACATTACCGCGGTGCGGCTAACACAACGTCGCGTGGCATGCATTGGTCACGCATTGGTCAGCTCACTGCAGTGCACTGCAATCTGATTGGTTAGCAAGAACTCAAATATTTTCTTAACTTATGCCTGTTAGTTGCTGGCGCCTTCTCCCTTAATAATATATCCGATCTGGGATTTGAATCTGAAATAACAATACATTTCTGATTATGTTCAGTTGTTATAATGAACTTTCTTAGTAATATACGACCTGATTTGTTTAGAAGGTAGGTATGTTATTTGACTAATCTTACAAATTTCACACCCATCGACTCAATAAACAAAATATGTAAAACAACGTAAACATTCACGACAAATGTTGCTTCAAATCACCTGCATTATCGTAGAAAGAACAACGAGAATGACAAAATGGTGTGGGGGGGGGGGGGCTTCTCAGGTCAGCCTGAAACCGGTTCCATACCCAAATTTCGACCAACGGGGACCACTTCCATGGTGAAATAGTGGTATTTTCAGTGAAAAGGATGGTGTTTTCCGTTAAAAAGGTGGGTGTTTTCCGTAAAAGTGGGGTGTTTAAACACACAAAACACCCCTTACGCTCATGACTGTAGCTAAAGGGACACAATACCACAAGACTACTTACAAACTGATTTTTCTCATCCTTGGTGGATATCACGGGGTAAGAGCATGATACAAAATTAGTCAACAAGACGTTGTCCGAATATATAAATGACTTCTGCATGATATAAGCATTATTCCACACACGTACACAAGTAGAGTAGTGTCATTCTAATCATTGTTCATTAAAGAGAAGGATAATTATCTCACTTAAATGCAGGAGCGGTGCCCGGGTAAAATCTTGGAGAGGGCAAATACCATGGAAGGGGATGGGGCAATAACGTCAAAAAGATCTAAATTTCATGAATTCCACTGCGAAACCTCATGATTTTCTGAATTTTAAAAAGTTAAGGGGGTGTGTGACTCCTGACCGTGAGAGAATATAGCGGATAAACGTTTGTAAACTGATTGAAAGACACAGTTTTTCAATGTGAATAACTACATTTGTTTACATTCTGAAATTACAGACGTGATGACCATCCACATCAAAGTTAAAAGTTGCATTATATAATATACCCTTTAATAAATATTAAACAATCAGAAAATACAGCGTGTATCAAAAAAAAGTAGACACTCAGAAAAAAAATTATTACGCAATTATTTCATGATCTAGAGATTATTTTTTGATATAAATATTTTACCTTGGACCTAAGCTATCTGATGACACTATTGGTATTGAAAGTTTTTCACGCATGAGTGAGCACAGGCCACTTTTGTCCAATAGGCCAAAAATGCATTTGCGCACAGAATTGTGTTCTTATAGTCAATGTTTAATTCCTCACAGACCGGTGCTGCAGAAGCTCTCACCTGATGTGCACAAGGATTGAATCCTCGGCATGCTCAGAGAAGATGTAATATCAATTTGTGGCAAAAAAGACAAAAAATGAAGCAATGATTCAGTAGTACCCCCCTAAAAAAAGGGGGAAATGACATGTTTGCAAGATGAACTGTGAACTGAAGAAAATTGCATTTTCTTGTTTTTGAAGGGGTAGGGTGGGTTATATCTGAATCATTGCTTCATTTTTGCTACAATTTTACAAATACCCAGCATGCTGAAGAGAGCGTCTATCATTTCTGTGACAAGAAGAAAATAAGCAATTTCAGTACAATTACCAACCCACCCTGAAAAAGAAGAAAATTGATTTTTTTTTATTCAGCACGTTCATCTTGAAACATGACATTTCTCTTTTTTATGGGGGTAATATCTGATCAGTGCTATTTTTGCTTATTTTGTCACAAAAATCGTCGTGGTATTACGAACGCGTCGAAACATTCATTTTGGATGCGCCAACGCAATTCGGCAAAACTCGCCGTTGAAACAAAGCTGCACTCTTTCCAACAAAACCATTTTCTTGTTTTCGCTGTTACCAGATGACTGAATTTTAGCCAAGGACAAATAATACTCTACGTTTCTGGCTTATCGATTATCTTTGAGCCAATATCATAAAATAAAATATATTTAGCGATAAAATTGTTGGGCAGTTCGTAAAAATCCAGCTGCTTTCGCGTATCGCATCGTTGCGTTATTTGCCCTATGGACGAAAATTTTCGCGTTGAAAATTGTTCGACGTTAAAACCTTAATTTGTGTACTGTTTGTCGCTCGCGACGCAAATTGTTTATCGGTTCGTAAACCGCGCGCCTATCCAGTGCGCTATACCTCGTGTACTGTCGTCGCTTGCGACCCCTGTTTACGAACGATAAACAATTTGTGACGAAACGGGGTTTTTTAACCTCGTATATTTCAAAAAAGCTAAACATTTTTTACTGTCTGAAAACTTTGGGACTGAATGATAAGTTTATATATTAATGTACTTTCATTAATACGATGAAACTCAAAATCCGAAAATTTGACCGCCAAAACAACTGTTGCGGTTCGTAAAAGCCAGCGACGAATTGTAATATTAGCTCTCTCTGAAGCATGCTGAGGATTCAATCTTTGTGCACATCAGTTGAAAGCTTCTGCAGCACCGGTCTGTGAGGCATTAAACATATGATTATAAGACACAATTCTGTGGCGCAAATGCATTTTTTGGGCGATTGCACAAAAGCGGGTTGGTCACTCATGACAGTGAAGATACTTTCGAATACCAACATGTCATCAGATAGCTTACGGTCCAAGGTAAAATATTCATATCAAAAAATAATCTCAAAATCACGAAAACAATTTTTAATAATTTTTTTTCTAAAGTGTCTACTTTTTTTTGATACACGCTGTATATCAGTCGATATCAAAATATATCAGCGAATTTGCAATGGCAATGCATCATTGTTAAAATTGAAAAATAGTTTGCACATAATATTGTCAAATACATCTTGTAGAAAACAGTGATTTGTACGAGTTCTCTGTTATCTGGAGGAAACAATCACTATAAATGCACATGAAAACTGCACATAATTTCATCAAAACAATGTTGCAAGATATATAAATACGCAAACACTCAATGTGAGTGACGAAACTGATGTTGATAATTTTCGTCGACTCGGAGTTTCAGCTGACTCGACGGCAACCGTAGAGGGCTCTTTTCCACGCATCGTAGGCATCACAAGTGCGTGGTGTTATCGGTTGTTCTGAGTGAATATCTGACAATTCTGGGCATAATTTTGAACTTGTTGCATCTGAATGTTGCTTATGTTGCTCGGGAGTTGCCATTTCTTCACCAGTCCTTGCGAATTCCATCGGATTCGGAATTAGGAACCGGATAAATTCCATTTCCCTGCAGATAGAAATATAATGTCCGAAATTCAAATGGAAAATTTTTACCATAGAAATATTTTTTTTCCAACTACAGTACACTAAGAATTATGAGATTGGACCTGATATTAAGAAATAAAAAGAATCCAAACATCACACACATACTGGCTTAAGATACTCGATTCTTGTTGTCTAATGGTTAAATTGAATTTGATTTCAAAGGCTAAACGAACCAAGTTTGTGAAAGAGGGCGTGCCTGTACATGTGTTACGTGTTTTGCAAAATCGACGTTGATAAAATGAACACCCCAGGGTATATTGCATAAAATGTTTACCAGAGAAACGCTCTGGTAATTTTACCAGAGTTTTCCCCCTATGGTTAAATTCAATGGTGTACTTATACTAACCGGAGTTCACATATTTCACTAGAGAAATTTCTCTGCGGGTTAAGTTGTATGCGACATACCCGAAGTGTTAATAAGAGAACAACACGCTCGGGTGTTAGAATTACACCAAGGAGTTTAACCCTAACACGATTGAGTGTCAAAAATTATCCCCAAAGTGGTAAAATAACAACATTACGTTTTAAAATACTGAAATTCAATACTGGTGTGGAATTCACGGTGTTGTCTCTTACTAAGACCAGGGGCCTGTTTCATAAAGCTCTTCCTAAAGTTATGCATGACTTTACGAACGACTTGAATATGAAGTGCCAAGTAAAATACCCAAAGTTTGTCATGTCATTTTAGGAAATTATGATTAATGTCAATTAGAATTTGCCCCAAAATAAAGTTTACATTGAAATGCTCGTTAATGGTTGTTAAGAGTTGGAATGTTAATCTATGTTTGCATACTTTTGAACATTAGCATACTAGTATGTGATTTCAATAATCGGCATTTGGCTTGCCATATTTCAAGTCATTCGTAACACCATGCGTAACTTGCGAACAGCTTTATGAAACAGGTCCCAGGGGTGTTAATTTCAACACCAAATCAGCTAGTTTTTTCTGTGTGCAAATGTGCGTGCTTGTTTGAATGAATGCTTGCCTTGAAAATAGAACGGTTATCAGTAGGCCCTATTCGTTATCTGATCATGCTTCGTCTTTACAACATGGCAAAAACAATAGTGTAGATATCTACAGATAATTTCATACCTTGCATAATCATCATCAATCGATATCCAATTATTTGCGATCCACTTTACTCCTTGTGTGACGTCACATCCTCCGTGTAGTGAATGTATCCTCATTGGTCCAAGCCATCCTAAAAAAAATCAAATCAAATAATAGGACTTATTTATAGCAAATAATAAGATGCAAAATGTTTTATAGCAAATCAAATTCCACATAATTGACAATCACGTCATTTTGGATCGCCAGAAAGAAGACAGTTATGCAATACAAAATTAATGATATCATTATGATTATTTGAGCCCGTCACGATACCTACGCTCTGATAAATATGATAAACTTTACGCACACAAATCTCATGGTTACAATACTGTTATCACACTACTAAATCATGCAAATTTATTTATCATACTAACACAATGATTAGTGAGACAAAGCCATTTGATCATGGACCAAACCAATCTTTCACAGGAAGGATGCTGTGGCTTACAAAGATGTGATTTTCACTTTTTCACATTTAGATGATTTACATTGTTATGATTACATCCAATAACGAGACTTCAGTCAAGTTTAGATTGACAAAATTTTGGAACTTTCGGCATAACCCATAGCAACACCACTGAACTCGGTAATACGCAAGACAGGCAACACTCAATTACGCTAGATGGCGCTATTTCACATCAAATCCTGTGATCACTCCACAATAATCTGACAATGCAATAATAATGATAATAGTTTCGATTTATATAGCGCCTAATATGAAATACATCATCTCTAAGCGCTTTACAACTATTACCCCGGTATCGGATGTAGTGCGAACTTGTTATGGTGATTGGCACATACGTATATACGTACATGTAAGGTTTCCTGAAGTTAATCATATACAGCTAAGACATTTTTTTTTCCAAACCTTTGAAATATCTAGGATGCCATAGTTTGTTTTTCACTCACATACAAAAAATTATACTGATAGAACTCTTAAAGTGATAGGTTAACATTGCAGACCTTCAGTTTAAACAATTACTGAACTTTGATATCAGAGCTACATATGGTAGTGTTTAAATGGACAAATAAACACCCCAGAATACAAAAGTTTGAAAAGTTATGTTGCCACTGGCAAGATATGCATAAATAAACAATTTCAACTTCGGCGGAGGATAAAATAGGCCAGATCTACACACAGTAAGTATATGGGAGGAAATGGGCAGGTGAATCCGGGCAACTTGAGTGCTTGTAGATTTTCACTTTTTTTAAGCACTAAATCAGTTTGAAATACAATTTTTTCAGGGCTTCATTGTCAGACCTTATCAAAGACACTTAGAGCGTGGGGATTA
>JZLH01S0014842.1:0-10857 GCA_001188425.1 Eucidaris tribuloides
TTGCCTCTGAATAGAACAAATCTGTATTTTAAATGATACAGCCTGCATGAATTGATGTAAT
Organism: Eucidaris tribuloides; assembly: GCA_001188425.1. Lineage (NCBI taxonomy): Eukaryota > Metazoa > Echinodermata > Echinoidea > Cidaroida > Cidaridae > Eucidaris > Eucidaris tribuloides. The sequence goes on from JZLH01S0014842.1 coordinate 62, forward strand.
GTTTCCACAACCTTAAACACAACATTTAGCGTTTTCGGAAAAAGAATAATGGGAATGGTAAGTTTCTGTTAATTTGATGCTAAAATTCTACGTGGTCCTGTCACTTTTGATTTCATTAACCGATATTTATTCGGGCCTGTGGAAATAACAATAGAAAGCGCATTGCGAATTAGGCTATATTGTTGCAACAATTCCTTTTCTGACCTGGTAGGTTTGAAGACTTTTTTCTTTGCAAAATGGAATACTCGCTACTTACAGATCATAATTTATTCTAGAACTAATACAAAACATAACAAACGCTGAATCATCAATGATGTTAATATGCAACTGTTAACTATTAGGTAATACAGTTAATACCTGTAAGGCACTACTTGGAGACCAACATAGAAAGAAGATAGACACCACAAGGAGAACAGTTTTTTTGGCGGTTTATTATTGCAAACATCCTAAAATTTACTGTCATGCGACTTTTCAGTACATTGAATATAATGATGTAGAGAGAAGGTCATCATCTTTAAAGGCAAGGTTCACCCTGACAAAAAGTTGGTGTTAATAAAAGCAGAACAATGAGAAAAACATATTAATGAAAGTTGCGAAAATCCATCAGTAAAACAGAGTTTGAGTTTCAAAGTTTTAAAATTGTGACTCACATGCGAGCAGTCCCCATATGTCATGCTGATATTAAATTCCATAAAATTGCCGTTTTCTCAGAAATTTGAATGATTTTATCTTGCATTCAACTATATATCAGAACATATTTCATACATGCAACTATGAAAAAACCCCATTCAATTATCATGAACTATTGAAAAAATTGCAATTTATGGAATTTATATCACATGACATATGGGGAGCTGCTCGCATGTGACGTCACAAATTTAAAACTTTGAAACTTCATAACTCTGTTATTCTTTGATGGATTTTCGCCAAACTTTCATTAATATGTTTTTCTCATTGTTCTGCTTTTATTAAAGCCAACTTGCTGTCAGGGTGAACCTTGCCTTTAATAAAGTAGCCTTACCCCCCTTACAACTTTCTTATGAAGATAGAGAGCGCTTCCTTCTTCGGGGGTTGTGGTCTTCTTTCTGAGACGGTTTCGGAGAAACATATTTACATTTTTTGGGGAAGGTCTTCCAAGCCATCAAAGCCGTTTCACAGGAAATATGAACCGAATTACGATGCTAGTGTAAATTAACACCCCACCCCTAGGTCTACGTAAAGAGAGGCGGAAAAGCGTTAAATTTTATGTTCCAGCCCCTCTGTCGTGGGTGCGCCTGCATTTGATGATCTCTCTGCCTTGGAGAAGAAAGGAAAAAGAATATTCATTGATTTCTTTTCAAATAAATTGTTAATTTCCAATAATAAACTTCATTAGGATATCATTACAGAAAGACACCTTCAAATAATAATTGTGTATGTTGGAATACTTTGGAGTAGGAATGTTATGTGTATGGATAATGCATAATATTCAACATAATCCTCCTTTCCGGATGGAGAAGCCCGGAACACCATTAAGCCATATTTTTATCTATATTTTCGCAGAAGATGATGCTTTTTTTGTTTTTTTCCGTGCGTGACATTTTGTTTTTGCTTGTACTCTATCAAAAGGGTCCATCAGACATATTTAATCACTGGTATTGTCAATAATGTAGGTAATCACTTGCTATAAGATCTTGAAGTAAAAATAATACAAAAACTAAAAATGAGTAAAAACATACAAATAATATTTGAAATAATTCATACACTTCAGTCATTCGATTGCCAAATGTCATACCCTGTTTTCATTTCTAAATATATTTATATGTACAGTCCCTTGTACTAAAAGTTAGATAACATAGCCTTTTTCAGTAGAGCTGCTGTAATCCTCATGAAAATAAATGCAGTTTAGCAAACTGATGTAATATTTTAATTTTCCAAAACCAAAATAAAAACAGGTAGAAATACACAATTTTCTTGATTATTTAACATTCACAATTATTTTACATTTCGCTTCATTCAATACAGGTAACAAACTATTTTTTTCACATACGGTATACAATAAACCGATACACAGTGATATTTGAATCATATGACGTACACTTTACATTACAGGGATTTAAAATATCCTGATGGGCTGTGAAAAGTGACCAGTCGATTGTGGGATTTAGATTTAAATCTTAAAGATTTAAATTTGAAGCATTTATGGATTAAATATAAATCGTTAAGATTTAAATCTAAATCCCAAAATCGACTGGCCCCTGTTCACAGCCAATCAGAATTTCTTTTAAATCCCTGCAATTTAGAGTGTATCTACAATGATGAGCACATGCTTCGAATTTTGCTTACTTGAATCAATGATCGCGGCATAGAAAAACTTTATAAACTGTTATATATCATTTTGAAACGGCATTTCGATTCAGTTTTAAGAATATGCTATCCGAAAACAGCTAGATTTTACTGCAAAGTCGCCTGTTAAATTGAATTAATATATATATATATATATATATATATGTCGTTTGATTTATAATAATCGTGTCACTCGGTCCGAATTTTGGTTATCCTTTAGTAATGCTAAACGTGTGTTATGTGTTATGATCCAAATTTTAAGGTCAAAATAGCGTTATTGTGACATGCATCCTTTCCTTTAGAATTTAAGGAAAACAAAGCGTGTCACGCTCATTTTACATGTATTCTAATCAGAAACAGCTATATTTTGAAATTACAAACCCATTTATACTGGCCCAATTTTGAGACCAGAAAAGTCACGGGCAACTCTCGAAACTAGGGAAGGTAAATAGTATGTATTCAAAAATAATTACGATGAAAATTTAGACGCTCGTGATGATGACCATGCAGATTGATTTTAATTGTTATGATGCTGGGTGAAAATCAAATAAACTAAAACGATGCAAATTAAATTATTTGTAAGGATAGGAGCCAGTTTCCGATGACTTGGTATAACTTGGTTGGTTAACTTGGTAAGTTAACCAACTTTTTTCAGACATTGCAAACACTTTCTTCTTCATCGCATGAAAACGTTAGCCGTCACCGACGTACCAGATTATTTCTTGTCCTTATTAAATGAAAGGGATGTCCTGTTTTATACGTATTGAAAATTGTTGGTGAATGGCAGTATGATGCTCCACATTCTGTTTCAAAAATGCATTGTAGCCCCTAAAGGATCATTGTCATCCTTCGATATGGAAGGTCAGAGATTGGTAGCTTGTAGTCCTGCTTTCGTTATTGTCTGTGATCATTCAATCTATTATTTTCATATCTCGCCAATTATAGCCGTAGTAAAAGCGCAAAGCAAAATGCCCTGTAACTGCCAAAAAATAAGATTCCATGTATTTTTTCTCAATTTCACATGTGAAAATTTATAACGATTTTAAGAAAGCCGACATCATTCAATTATAAATATATATATTTTTAATTTGATTAAAAGTGTGTGTGCTTTAGACACGAATTGCAGACTTTATTCATTTATCTTAACATGTTCATGATCAGTCAGGATTACATAATATCTGTATGTTATTATAACTGCCCTGACTTCTTTATATCCTTGTAAATTTTTCTCATTCAGAATTCATAACTCGAAACATCAATTTTCAATAATAATCTGTACGTAGCCAGTATTTCATAGTGCGAAATATTCCGTATACTGCTAACCTAACACGGTCTCGCAACGAATTGTTGCACATACACACCCAAACCCACAATATGTGCCTTCTATTGCCTGATGATCATTTGAAAGTAACAGGGCTACATACAGTCTTTGCATAAAAATAAACATAACCCTTTCCCTTTATTTCATTCTATTCAGAAAATACTAAAATGTGAGAATGCATCAAATTAGTTTCATCACATCATGTTGTCATGTGTAGCCAGTGAGAAGCTATCAGGCAAATTTGTTGCATTCAGAATGATATTGAATGACATTGAGATTGCACAACAAGCACGCACCCATGTATCATAAAATTTAATTTGAAAATATGTTTCGCAATTTCCAGCAAACACCATGTCCATTTATAATGATATACCGATTTGAAAAAAAAAATGAAATGCACTAAGGAAACAAAAATATATGAATATGATAAAATAATGGACATAATGTTTAAGTCAGCGAGAAATAGTTAATTGTAATCCACAGTCATCAATCTTTCGACTTGAGAAATAAATACACTGCTTGTCTGAATACTCGGATTACCACTCGGGGTACAGTAAACAGAGAAAAACAAATACTTATCCCTGATTGGTTAGCACGAAAACCATCGCCGTTTGATTTGCAAAGCATCAATGCAAGCAACGATCTGTTTGTCAAAAGTCGACACGTGGTAGGAATGCCAGAATTTTCGAATATTGCTGTCAGTTATGGGCCCATTATTTTCCGAGAACTGTCGAAATATTTTGAAGTTCTTGAACATGTTATATGAGAATGAATTAGATACATTATTCCGAAACAAATGATGGACTGTCTTCTATTTTGTCTTCATTTTCTTGAAACATTTTATTAATCTACTTTCAAAGCTACTGGAACAGGGCTTAACATACGGCAGCATTGTAAGTTTATTCAAACGTCAGATGCCTATTGTTAAAAGCAATTTTATACTGGAAAGATCTCTCTCATTAATTTTAGCGAAATGTGGATGGAAACAATACTTCATACCTTACGGAAACCCAACAACAAAAAGAAGTCTTACGCCGGATTTTGATGTTGAGTTTTGTGGCACCACTATTATTCGCCATACTTGGAGGAAACTTACTCGTAATCTTGGCTGTTTGTGGAAACTATCATCTACGGACACCTGCCAACTTCCTCCGGACAAGTCTCGCGGTGACAGATCTACTGACGGGACTAGTTGGGATACCGCTAGCATTGTACCCCAGATTCTTTAGAAATGAGTTTACGTGTTCAGCTGCAAACTTCCTATATTTCTCATGTGTATTTTATGCTTTAGGTGGTATTTCTATCCTTCACCTTGTTGCAGTTACTGGAGACCGCTATCTTGCTGTCGTGAAACCACTGAGATATGCCGACTTGGTCACATTTAGGGGAGTTCTGAAAATAATTTTGATCATCTGGATATTCGCTGGGCTCCTTGTTGCTACTTTTATCGCTTGCTTAAATTTAGCGGTCGATTTGGAACAACAGAAAGTATCTTGTGGATGGCAGCTGGCTACTGATGCTGATTTGTACCTCTACAGTTTGAATGGAGTTTCAATGTTTGCATGCTTCATAACTTTAATCATTTTAAATATTCGAATCTTACACATTGCAGTTAAGCAGGCAAACCAGATAACAAATCAGGAAATGGCATTTTATGCGGAAAGACGGTGGTCAAATGGCCGCAAAATCAGGGGAGTAAAAACAATTCTCCTTATAGTGTGCATTTTCTTTATTTGTTGGTCTCCAAATTTGGTGCTACACCTATTGATTGTACTGCCTAATAGCAAACAGGTGTATATTAATGTCCTTGATGGTGTAGCGTTTTGTATGCTTAGCATCAGTTCTGGGGTGAATCCAATAATTTATAATTTCACTGATCGCTTATTTCGAAAGGAATTCTTAAACATCTTAAACGCCTTGTGGCAAAAATTTAGATTCGAATGGAAATGACTTTGACAATTATTATAAACTGTCGAAATCACATTTTTGAAGAAGTACAATGTACGAAAGTAATTTAAAACATTCTTTGCTATGTTATATTTGATTAAACATTAAGTCAGAAGTAAAGCATCTGCACTGAATAAAAACTGCGTGCTAAAAGCTTTGTATGTATACCAAATTTATATTGGCTCACAAAACGGCCGCCTAAATGGAAAATTCCCAACCAAAATAGATGATCTTGGTGTTATTTTTCTCAAGAAACAATATTCTATCAGATGAAATAAATAAAGATGATGAATCGATCTGGGAAATAACCCTCAATAGAAATGTTACCACTTTGGCTGGGTCAACCTGTAAAGATAAATCATGAAATTTAATATAGCATCATATTTTCACGCAGTATTCCCCTCTGACAGACATAATAGTTATCGTGAGGTCAGAAAGACACATTTGAAAAAAAAAACCGCAATGTTGTAGGCAGGTGTACGTAGTGATAGCAATGGTTGTGAAGGAGTAGACGTTATACAGTATTTCACAATAACCAGAATGACATCACAACTGAATGATAAATAAAGATGATCTGGGGTGTTTTTCTTTTCTTTTTTTTTTCTGTTTAGAGATAGGGAAGAGCAGAGTACAGAAAATGTTTTGAAAATTTTTAAAACTATGCATTGAGTATTTTCACGAAATAGTTAGTGATTTGGTGATGTAAAAACCAATAGGCATTAACAGAAAACAATATGCACTTGGAATGCAAGGGCGGTTGTAATTCAGCCACGATACTAACTAGCCCCGATTCCTGATTCTCAACAATCAAATTCGATGTACCACATGATATAAAAAATGACATGGTCCACCAAGTCTTTACAACATTGTTGAAAAAAATAACTTTACCCCACCCCCCCCCCCAAAAAAAAAGAAAACCCGCTTGCGCAATTCCATTTTAAGTAACTCGTATTCAATTATAAAAATTACAGCAGCTGTTCTAACAACTTAGAGCAAAAAGACTTTATATAGAAATGCATTTATAAATGAAAAAAAAAGGGTGTCCGATATTTGGCAATGACGAGATTGATGTGCTTTAATTGTTTCAAATAATTATTTTTTAGTCCATTGTTTTATTGTGTTTCACCTCACAATTGTATAACAATTTATGTCTTACATTATTCACAATACCTGAATACTATTGATTGAATACGTCTGATGGATTAATAGAGTACAAACATGTGTCAAAATGTCACGCAAATAAAACAGCATCTGTCATCTTCTGCGACGATATAAATAATATAATTGTTTAATGGTGCTGTAGGCTTCGCCGTCCAAAAAGGAGGAATATAATGAAAATTATGCATTATTTATACACATAACTCACCTATCATTGTCACACCTTGACACGTGACAATAATAGAATTGGACGTGTCGCTAAAAACAAAATAAGTTAAATTGATTTTTGTTTTATTGCTTGGCAACCAAAACCAAAGTGAATTAAGTACCCCCCCCCCAAAAAAAAAAAATAATAATAATAATAATAATATTCTGGATGTGACGAACTCTTCGTTACTGTGTGTCTCATTTTATTGACAGGAAAAAAAAAACACTGCCAGATTGATAATACAACAGAGGAAACCACTGCCAGATTGATAATAGATCTGAGCGTCTGATAAACCTTTTTCACACTTTTGTCAGGATACGAAGTATTGGTGGTATATAGACCTGTTTCTACTCACAACACAAACAGGGGTTTTTCACACGTTTGGTGAAATGGTGCTATATTTCCATTTCGCAGTGCAGTGATAGTTGTTGATCACCGTATATTTTAAGTGGTTTGGATGAGTGGTCTTAAACTGAACGAGTTTTACGCTAACGTATGCTTCTACAAAAACTTCACAGCTCAAATAGTTACCAGCCCTTTCACCTGAAATAATATATTGATATGATATTGTGTCGTCCGTGGTACATGCTAGTAGGTACCAGCTACATGTATATAATCTCCTGAAAATACGTCAATTTATCCAAGGAAGCCGTAACTTCAGATTTTGATAAACGACCTTCTTTTGTTAATCAAAATGGGTGAAAATAACACAACATTTATTATATCAAACCAACAAGACAACTTACTTTTGCGTAAGGCTATAATGCTTAGTCTTGCAGTGCCACTAATGCTCGTCATAGTTGGAGGAAATACGCTCGTCGTGTGGGCTGTTCTCAGAAAGCACCACCTGCGAACCCCCGCCAACTTCATCCGGGCGAGTCTCGCGGTGACTGATCTATTGACAGGAGTACTTGGAAATTCCGCTGTCCTTATATTCCAGAATCTTTCAGTATGACCATACTTGCTTAAATGCCAACTATCGATATTTCGCAGCTTCATTTTATATTTTAGGTGCTATTTCAGTGTTTCATTTCGTCGCAATCACTGGGGATCGCTATCTTGCAGTCACAAAACCGTTGAGGTATACTGAATTGGTCACAGTGAAAAGAGTTTTGAAACTAATCCTAACAATCTGGCTTTGCACCTGGACCTTTGTTTGTATTATTATCGTATGCATCAATTTTGTTGGCGGGTCTGAAGCACAGAAGGTATCGTGTGGATGGCAGATATCAACTGATGCTGACATTTTTTTGCAAGTTTGTGCAACTTGTTTTATGTGGGTATGTTGCATGACCTTAATGACTTTGAATATTCGAATCTTACGGATTGCTGTTAAACAAGCAAACCGGATAGCAAATCGTGAAATTGTATTTCGAGCAGAAAGGCGTGGTGCAAACAGTGGGAAAATTAAGGTAGTCAAAACTGTTCTCCTTGTGGTGTCTATCTACTTTCTATGTTGGTCTCCAAGTAGTGCTTTACAGTTACTAATTGTATTACCTAATAGTAAACAGTTGTATATAAACATTGTTGATGATGTAGCGTTCGTTATGTTTTGTATTAGTTCTGGAATAAATCCATTCATTTACAGTTTCACAAATCGTGTTTTTCGTGAAGAATTCTTCAGTATAATCAATTCCTTACGACAAAAATTCAAATGTGAATGAAAACGACTGGAACTCCAACTGTATCTCTCTTGACCGTGCAATTAATTTCAGATGATAAATTACTGCCTGAAAACGGTCATAAAGCGTGTACAAATCAATGACGTAATCGTTTTAAACGTAGTTTTTTACGGCTTTGGGTGGATCATTATGTATTTTAAAAAAAAGAAATTTGTATGTCGACATCGTATACCCCCGCATAGCGTAAACAAAACAAAGTAGAACAAAGTTACTCCAAAGCACGAACATACACTACAGTTATGGTAAAGAATGTATATGAAAGTCAACATGAGGTTTTTTCATAAAGCGCATCGTATATTTGACGCCATCTTCAAATGTCGGATAGGGTACTTCAATTTGATAAGATAACATGACAGCTGAATATTCGTTTCATCTGTTACTTCTCAGATGTTAACATTCTCATGTGTCCAAAAAGACGTACTTAATTCTTAACATGCCGGATAAATTTTAGCTCTATGGACATGATGGACATTACCGTATGTGTATTGTTTTGTGCATATTTTCGACTTTACCAAGTTAAGAGTTTTTTGAACCCTCAAATTTGTGTAAAGAAGCCATTTAACATCATCGTCATACTAAAATTTATTGCAGCCAAATGATTTGCGGATTGTGTTGGCATAATAGTTTCACTTTCTGTTCGCGTTGAATATTTTGTGGTAAAATTTCAAATTATCAGCTTTCTTCATTAATATCTATCTTACTTGAACACGTTGCAAATGAGCTGTATTTGGACACATACTACCAGTTTATGTGTTGGTTGTTTCTTTTCAACGTATTATGCTTTAAAGAATGTCGCATCTTCGAAAACATCTATTAAATATCATTTGCTAATATCAGGTAATTTGTAATTAGAATTATAGCAAAAAGTGTTATTTTAGTTTTCCATTCCATTTCAAGACATTTTTATCATGTCCACGGTGAAAAGATTGATAACTATTTAAAACTCGAATAAACAATTCAACGTTTTCGCTGAAATTCTATATGCTTAATTTGTGTTTCTATTATTTTCGGTACATTTATGTTTTTGTATTGAGATTTCATGTCATTTCATTTATTTTAATTTTCGTTTCCAACATAATAGTAATAATATATATAGGTAGAACATGCACTTGGCCATTGTCAATATTATTTTCATTGTATCTGTTGCATTTTTTGCAAAAATTGAAAGTATGTTACAATTTGTTTCCTCCGCATCATTTGTCAATAAGTTATTATATCTGTTTTACACTATGGCTCGTTAAGTTATAAAAGGAAATGTAAAATGTAATGTTGTGTAGCAAAACCCACAAAACATACGCAATATAGCCTAAATGCCACCAAAAATCGATATTTTCATCTGCGGCATAGTTTGGGCATTTTATAAGACAACTGGAAACAGCAAATTGGTGGAAATTGCATGCAACGATTTATGCGATAATGTGGTGAGAAACAGGGTTGGCAGTTTTTTTCTGGTTCTTGAACGGCTAAATTACTTGCCAAATTCGGCACAAAGCGCCAAATGTGCATTAATTTTGATGTAATATATGGGTGGCATACCTAGATATGCTTATAAATGAGGCTGGAAACCTCTGCCGCGGCCGAAAATTCGGGTGCTGTGGTTCACGCGCAGTAAGATTGTGACCCGTCACCACGATACCCTGATAAAGTAGCACATGTTATGCTTATATTTTGGGGGAAAATACCTGTATAAATATTCAAAACTTTTACAACGTGTAAAGGCCACAAAACTTTTGATTTTGTTAGGATACTTCACTCGTATATTTTATATCATAATTACGATATTTTCACTTTCCTTACCTTTGGCTCTTGCGACTTTATCAGGGTATTGTGGTGATGGGTCACAATTATAAGAAAGAAAATGAAAGAAAAAATTAATGCATGTAAGACGATACAGAATGGCACTAATTTCGACAATACAAACAGAAAACATTCAAAATAATATTAACAGAGACAGGAAAAGAAATGAAAATGTATGGGAAACAAAGGTAGCTGGATAACTCATATTCAGCTGCACTATAATTATAGTGCTGCTGGTCTTCCATTTGGACCAGTTGGATGGAGGGTAGGGGGGCTATGTTTTATATTAAAGACGAATTAAAAATTTTCAATTGAAGATCTCAGATGTAAATGAATAAAGGATTTCTAAACTGAAGTA
>JZLH01S0014842.1:11486-22893 GCA_001188425.1 Eucidaris tribuloides
TAAGATGATTACAACATTAATTATAAAATTAAAATGTATTCTAATTGGCAAGTGATCGTTTAAACGAGGATAGTGATTTGCAGATACGAATGGGTGTGGGAAGGCTATTGTGTAACTTTGCCCCTCTGTAAAAAAAAATAAATAAATAAAAAATAAAAAATGTGCATCTGCAACTGCTTGCTTGAGGTTCAGGAAGAGAAAGAGTATTGTGCCGTAGCTCTTTAGGTTTATGTGAGTAAAAACTATTTTCTTGAAAATAACTGGGTGTCAAAATTATTTAGGATGTTGAACATCATACCTTGCACGTTTGAAAGGCACTTCAATTTGCGTATTCAAAAATAAATAAAAACGCCAGCTTTGGTGTTTTTGGAATTCACGGGAGACCTGCAGTACCTCCTCATTTTCATAACAGAGTATTTCATACACCGCGAAAAAAAGTCAACAACATACTTTCCAACATATTAGTGTCTGTCAGGTTATAACGTTGTTTTCTATAGATTGATACTTTGTCAAGAATGAGGAAGGATGTCAATGTTCAGACGTTTTAATCTAGTTAAAAACGATGTTATGATCAAAGGCGTGGTATTTCTAGCGAAACTTTCAGTGATCAAAAACAAACCTAAAATGTTTTCAAATGTTTCTGAATTCCGAAACTGATTGGTGAGAATTATATAACGAAATTAGTTCAGTTTGATATTCATGTTGAAACAAATTCTTTCGTGGCTAAACTTGAGTCGGCAAAAAATTGAAGTTAATCAAATTCGGGATAGGGTAAAACGATTCTGCCCGAGTTTCAGCTTAATTCCACGTATAGCCCTAGTCCACAATGTGCTTTCTATATTCATTTCTCGATGCCCAAATTAGTATTTGTTAGTGTAACTGAAAGTGACAGTGCAACATACAATTTTTGAACAAAAGAATTGAAAGTGTTGAATCCGTGTATTTTTTTTCACAGAAAGCTGAAATGTTGTTGAAAGTTTCGATATCATTATGTCACTTGTACCTGGTCCTCGCATGTACACTGGTTACGTCAAACTCAGGAGCAATCTTCCCTTCGACATCCACAATGCGGCAACTACAGACACTTTTAAAGACGCTTTAACACTGTGGAAGACCCGTTTAAAAAATTGTCGAACTTCGCTATCTGAAATATCTGACAGTGTTCGAATGGACAAATACACACCCTGGAATACAAAAGTTCGGACAGTTATGCTGTCACTAATACAATATGTGCAGATACAGATTGGCACATTAAAGCCCAAGATTAGTTTTGGGGATTTTTTTGTATTTGAAAGCTTTATGTCCAAAGGTCATATCACACCAATAACAGATTCTGAATGTCTTTTTTTTTATTAGTTAATTAATGAAAGAGCAGACTCTGGTCTTTTTGATGAGGTATAACTCGGATAACCTTAACACCTTATTAAATATTAACCCTTCGGATGCTATACTGTAAAATATAGTCGAAGATCTCGGGGGTACCCGAAAAATCTCAGGGGTCCCCCCCCCCAAGATTTTTCATTAATTAATAAAAAAAAAAACTACGAAAGACATTCAGAATCTGTTATTGGTGCGATATGACCTTTGGGCATAAAGCTTTCAAATAATAAAAAAAAATCCCTTTAACTATAAACTTGGACTTTAATTATTCTCAACCGATAGAAAGCTAGAATGGTCTCTCAATGATTTTCACCTTTTTTTATGAATCATTTGGCTGTGGAAAAAATGGCCTTGAAACATTTTTCGCGTTGGACTCCCAACCCCCCCCCCCCCACCTTACTACACACACACACACACACACACACACAAACACACACACACACACACACACACACACGACACACACAACACACACACACACACAAGGGCTCATTTATCACACACACCACACACACACACACACACACACACACACACACAACACATACACACACACACACACACGCACGTTCACGCACACACACACACACACACACACACACACACACACACACACACACACACACTAACACAAACTATTGAGTTTTCGCTTACTGTGAACGGATATGATTTTGCCTGGAATTTTGTTTGAACACCCTCTTTGAAAATACTGCGTACGCCTACATGCTTAAAATCCACCTATTTCAACAGTATTATACTTCAATATAAACACAACAAAAAAGTAACTACCCCCTTTTTCTAACTGCCATAACTTTTTAACGAAATGAGTTTTAGCAAAATAATTTGGCAGGAATACTTCTACGCACATTGACTAACTTATGTATGAAAATGTGATTGATCCGGTAAGCCATGCATGAGTGAGCATGCATTAAAGGCAAAAATGTCTCTTTTCAAACGTCACAAGGGTCATTTGGGGGAATTTATGATGCAGGATTTTGACAATTTTTGTTTCTAGTAAGCCCCTTACACCTCCACCGGCACTTTTTGCATATTCTACGCTTCTGTGAGCTAAATCTAAAAATTTCCATATTTCTCAATTTTGAAATTGTAAAATCCATCAAGTTTATTGAAAAAAATTGAAATCCTGTATTTGTCAGCAAAATGAATCTTTACATGTACGAAAATAAGAGGTTGTAACCTTGTCATGGTTGAGTGAGCACACTTTATGAACAAAGCAAAAAGTGCCATTATTGACCATTATTTTGGCATAAGACGACTCCTGTGACTTTTAAAAAGTGACATTTTTGCCTTTAATGCATGCTCACTCATGCATGGCTTGACAGATCATTCACATATTCACACAGATGTTAGTCAATTAGTTGAGAAATACTCCTGCCAAATTATTTTGCCCAAACCTATTTCGTTAGAAAGTTATGATTATTTGAAAAAGGGGGTAGTTATTTTTTGTTGTGTGTATAACAGGGACTTTCATTTGAACTTAATTCCTTCCTTTCTTTCAGCTTAAGTAGTCATAAGTTTGTACTTCGTACATGTAATTGATCTGATTTATATATTTCTAATGTCAGTTTATCGATATGAATTTTTCAAGCACTTACATACAAAACGTTTCCAGCCTACACGAATATGTGAGCTGTTATTATCAATAATAATATTAGTAGTAGTATTAGTAGTAGTAGTAGTAGTAGTACTAGTTGTAGTAGTAGTAGTAGTAGTAGTAGTAATAGTAGTAGTAGTAGTAGTAGTAGTAGTAGTAGTAGTAGTAGTAGTAGTAGTTGTTGTTGTTGTATTAGTACTATAATCACCGTGCAAATAATTTGAAATGATGAAGGACTGCCAGAATTGCGATTGCTGATGTTAAATTGTATGCAAGTAAGTGATATTAAAATGTGACAGGGCCACATCAAATTTCTGCATGGAAATAAGTCGAAACCTTTCCATTCACTTCATCCCATTCAAAAACGCTAAAATATGGTGGTGAAAATTTGTTTCATTCACGTCACGTTGTATTATTGAAAAGACGCAAGTGAAATGCTTTCATGAATTGTTGTTTATATTCCGAGGCAAGATCACAAGCACGAACCCACCCATTTCATAATTTAATGAAAACGATTTTGCAATAGTCAAACAAATATCCTGTCCATTAGTGATAGGTTTGGATTTGTAGAAAGTTGTCGGTGAAAAGCAGGTCTACTACTGTAACAATAAACAAAACAAAATAAATGGTTACGAGTGACTGATAGCGACAAAACCATCGCGTTTGATCCATGCATTTCCTCCATCAGCAATATTGGCGTGCCAAAATTTTACGGATTACAATTAAAGAGGCAAAAAACCAAGCAGTAACCGGTTACATGGAATTTCCAGCATCGGCCAAACGATCGAAAAAATCAGGATAGTCAGGATTGTTCTCCTACTTGTGTTTATCTTCTTTTTCTGTTAGTATTCTCTATATTCATAAATGATTTCAATGGCAATATTGAAGTTCGTGACCCTGAACATGTTGATTAATTTGGAATGTTATGATGTTGGGTGATAATCACATCAATTAAAACGATGCAAATTATTTGTTCATTAAACTGCCAGATTTTGGTTGATTAGGTAAGAAAATTGCCTAATGAGGATAATTGCCCGACCTAAAAAAATAATAACAATAACAATACACCGGTGCGTGCTCCACCTCAGATCCCGTTATCTCAAACTTTCTACAGTCAACCAAATTCGAGATAACCACCAATTAGAAATTGATTTAAAAAATAGTAACTAATTCCTGGTGGTAAGATGAATTTTGTCAGTTCTATAGTACTCTTTTCGGATTTTCTCTTTCATGGCGGAGTGTTGTATGCCATCACCTTCATTCACACCCAGGTACTTGTATGTGCCTTCTTGATCAAGCTCTTTGATTACAGTGCCAGTATCAAGCTCCAGGTCGGTAGTGTTGGTGAGCCTACCATTTCTGAAAGTGGCCTTGGCACATTTATCCAGTCCAAACTCCATCTTGATATCATCACTGAAAGTCTTGACAATGGAAAGTAGTCCTTTTTGCTCGCTGTCATTCTTGGCATACGTCTTCATGTCATCCATGTAGAAGAGGTGGTTAAGTTTGCCATCTTTTAGCTTGTACCCATACCCACTGTCATTCAGTAGATTACTGAGAGGAGCTAATGCAAGACAGAAAAGCAGTGGTGAGGATGAGTCGCCTTGGAAGATGCCACTTCCGATGTTTACCAACCGAGATGTTAGTGACCCATCTGTATGGTGGAGATGAAGGGTGGTCTTCCGTTTCGTCGTGTTCTGTGTAATGAATCTAATGATGTTTAGACACACTCTATAAATCTCAAGGCTCTTGACTATCCATAAGTGTGGCACGCTGTCAAATGCCTTCTTGTAGTCGATCCATGCTGTTGACAGGTTCTTTCTCTTTGACTTGACTTCTTCCAGGATGGCCTTATTTATGAGGAGTTGGTCCTTGCAGCCATAGCTGCCTTTTCTGCATCCTTTTTGCTCCACTGGCAGCAGATTGTGTCTCTCCAGGAAGCGATATTATTATTATTATTATTAAATAAATACATAATCAGAATTTCATTCACATAGTGTGGGGATATGATTGCAATTCACCCCAGACTGTTTGATTCACGCATCACGTTTCCCAACTTTAACTCCGTAACAGCAAACTGAGATAGTGTTGCATCTTTTTCACAATTATTCAATCGTATTCAATCGGGAATACACTTTTCTTCTGTTGCATACAAAATAAATACCTCAACAAACAAATACATTTGTACGCTGTGTAATAGTGTAATGATCGACTTGATGATCGATCCATTGAATTCACCTCGCGCACGTGTGTGCGGGAACGCACGTTTCCGTTTTACAAACCCCTTGCGAAGGCGAATCTCAGCAATAATGCTATCAAAAGCGACTAGTGAACAAAAGTCTATCCCCTCGCTGGTTCAGTTATGACGCATGCGCATTGAGCGGTCGAAATAATGATTCTGTCACTGCTCGTGCCCACACACACTGCATGCACTCTACACTACCGTGGTGTACCCACTGAACTCCAGCACAGAGTACAGTGGCTACACGGCAGTTCATAAACAGAGAGTATCTATGAATCAAATCCGAACGTGTTTGCAGTGGCGTATATATATATATTACAAGGAGGTGAAAAACCTAAATTTAAGGCAAAAAAAAGCCAGAAATTGATTTAGTAAATAGTAATAATAATGAACAAAAGTACAAAACAAAGGAGAATCTACATGATAGAAGTACAGTTGTTTTTCACTTATAATTGTTTTCAAATTGTCAAAATGATTGTAGAAGATGAATAAAAAACATACTAGTTCTAACTACTCCTATTTGCATCCAGATACTACTATACTACTACTACTACTACTGATCATGTATACAAATCCCAGGGGGGGCAGGGGACATTTCCCCCACGATTTTGAAGTGGGGGACATAATTATCAAATGCCCCCCCCCCACAATTTGTGATTTGGCTGGCAGATTTGCAGTTCATTTTGGCATTATTATTTTTTTTTGGGGGGGGGAGCTGGCAAAAATAATTGTTTGTCCGGGCAATCCCCCCCCCCAACTTGTCAGAAAGTGTTTGGCTGGCAAATTTGGCATGAAAAAAAAATGGCTGACAAAATATTTTTTGGATCGGCCGTTCCCACGGTCCACCCCCCCACTCCCAGCTTGCAGGAAATTGTTTGACTGGCAAATTTGGCAGTTAAACAAATTTTAGCTGGCAAAATATGGTTTAGGCAGGTTCGCTGCATGTGATCCCCACCCCCCGGCCAGCATTTGAAAATGATTTGCCGCCAGCTGACTACTGGGCTATTCCATAATAATAATGCAACTTTTGTAGCGTCCGACCCCCATGTTCTCCATTCTTTAAATGCTCACTCCACATCTGCAGAGCCATTATAACGCCTTTAAGAACAAGAAATCAAAGAAATCATTTCCGGGAAGGTCCACATGTAGGGGGTCGGACGTACATATATTGCCCATCTACTAACTACAACAACAACAACAACAACAACAACTAACTTACTACTAACTACTATACCTACATACTACTAAACTACTACTACTAGCTTACACTACTACTACAACTAACTACTAACTACTAACTTTCTACTACTTACTACTTACTACTGACTATTGCTACTACTACATTTGTCTACTACTAATAATCATAACAATGATAACAAGATGGAGTGATGATAATTAATAAAAATAATAATAATAATAGAAAGAAGAAGAAGAAATATAATCTTAAATAACTAAATAATAATACTATACTACTATACGGCGACATGATGACTACTGCTGCTACTACTACTACTAACTACTACTACTACTACGACACTACTGACACTGCGTACTAACTACTATTACTACTACTACTACTACTACTCTCGACTACTACTACTAACTACTACGACTACTACACGACGACTACTACTGCACTAATAATAATTAATAAATTATTAGTAATTATTATTATTATATTATTATTATTATTATTATTATTATTATTATTATTAAATACAAAAACCAATACATTACTACTACTACTGAGTATAATTCATAATATGAAAACAAAGAAAAACTATTGTAGGCAACTTATAATCAACAAAATCATCAAAAAGTACAGTTTATCCAGTTAGTTTCCCCTTAACCGTATTCAAAATGCTTAGTTAATACACTTTGTAATATTAATAATAAATAAAAATAACCAAAAATAATTACATGTATAAAGAATCAGAACCTGAATGTGCACCATATTGCATTGGTCCGCTCCTCCAAGCGCACACTTACACACACACGATGTCGACCGCACAACACCAGCACACACCACACTAGACACAGCACACACACAACACACACACACACATCACACACACACCACACACACACCAGCACAAGCCACACACATCACACACACCACACACACACACAGACACCCACAACAAACACACACACCACACACAACACACACACACACACACACACACTACACACACTCACATACACACACACACAACCCCACAACTCACACACCTCACACATCACACACACACACGACACACATCACACACACAAAAACTAAAACGATGGATGATACATGTATTGTTAATTCTTAGTACAGCACATGTTTCACTTCCTGTTTTTTTTTTTTTTCACTATCATTTGATAAATAATACGCAGTGACAAAAAAATAAGTTGAGATTCTGGTGTCTCAACTTTGGATGTTATCTTCCTCTTCCCAGTGAGGTGAGCAAATTACAGGCAATTCGAGAAGGCATGAATCAAGAATTCGACTCGAAGCTCGAGACATGAACGTGTAAAAACCCCCGGGGGGGGGGGCAGTGCCATTACACAGGTGTACACCAATGCGCAGTGTATGGACTTTTCAAAATGGGCCCCTAAACACGTAATTGAAAGTCGATCTCAGGAATATCCCTAAACAAGTAATTTCAAGTCATGAAAGATACCCCTTTTGAAGTAAGCCTTCTGTTAAAGTATACCCTTTTTTCCCAGGATTTTGGCGATTTTGATTACCCTTTCGATGTACGTGCGTACATCGTCCGACCGTGAAAACAACCCGTTTTACGCGTTTTTTACACGCGCATGGTGTAAACGTTGTAATGGCAGCTGCCCGCCCCCCCCCGGGGTTAAACCAGTAAATACAGTAGTAGGCTCAGCTTGATTTGCACAATGTTGATGCGGGATATCGTGTGGGTCGGACTTTGTATCGCGCGCCAGCTGATAATGTAAACAAACGGTAGACTCTAACTAGTCGCTTTGTAGCTATTATTGCTGAGATTGCCTTACGCAATAGGGGTAAACGGAAACGTGCGTGCGGGACCGCTGGTGCCGACACGTTTTTATAGGAGTTGTATAATGATATCTCATGCCTTGCCGTCAGCAGCGAATTTAATCGATTCCGCCCCGCTAGCGTTATTACATAGATAACTATGAATTCCCGATCACTGAACTTATAACACATGGTTCAAATGGGGGCCATCGATTCATTTTTGCTGCAAAGTTATCGGTATGTGCGATCGCAATTGTTGCTAATCAAGATGATTTAGCGAAATATTATTGTCCATAGCATATTTCATAATATATGTTTTTTTCTGATTCATCGTAATCATTCAATAATTATAATTTTGAGTTATTTAGTTTTTTTATACATTAACTATGAAGAAAATCTATTAAGTTTACGAATAATTTTAAGCACATTAAACAAGTTCAGCTTCCTAATTTTCAGCACACACAGCCCGCGGCGTACTGAGTTAAAAACTGAACGCTGTGTGTGGATCCTCCCTATGGTAATAGCGCAGCATATGGCCGCGCATGCATCGAAACTCCGCTGGTTTTATGTACAGAAATGATGGAGCGTTACGAGCGCGCGCAGGCTTGTGTCCGGTTCGTGAATTTTTTTACTGTAGATTTTCAGGCTGGTGGTCTTCGCTGTTTTGCACTTTAATTATCGCCTGTAATTTAGAGAGAATTGGTTTTAATAATTTTGTGAATGACTTTGCCACGCAATCTTTGGAGGTTTTGCCACTTCGTGATTTCAGCGACGATTTTTGGGGGACACAACTGTTCAAAGAATTCTGAGAGGCGTTCAGGCCCGTGGGAACGATTTTTTCACAATATGGGGTATGCTGATATATTATCTATCTATCTATCTATCTATCTATCTATCTATCTAATCTATCTAAAAAAGTATTATCATTATCTATCTTATCTATCCTATCTATCTATCTATCTATCTATCTATCTATCTATCATCTATCTTATATCTCTCTATCTGTCTAATCTATGCTCCTCTATCTATTAATCTATCTATCTCTGCTATCTATCTATTCTATTGATCTTCTAATCTATCTATCTATCTATCTTTGTATTTCTATCGTTTGTCTATCCTATCTATTAATCTATCTATTAAGTCCACTTCTTCCTTCTCTTCTTTCTTCATAGAGTCATTATGAGTGAATAAGGTGTGTTTTCCCGTTCCTGTTGTGTGAGTGGTTGAATCATGTGAAGATTAAATATTTAGCAGAGAGGTGTATGCAAGCGCCTGAACCTTGATGCCGCAATATAGGGATCACCCTCCATGGCAGAACGTGTTTGATAAAGTGGCTTTAACCGCGAAAAAATTATAAAGCGTGATTTTGCCGCGTAGAGCGGCGCGAAAAAATTTGGACATCTGGTGTTCTTTTGCCCCTACAAAAGAATTGACACAAATTCTTAACGAATCAAGAATAGTGTTTAAAAAGTAGCAGCAAGGACACACAAATACCAAGGCATATAACCAGATTTCAGATTTAAGTGCTTTCGTGGGGGGGGGGGGGGGGGGGGGGGGGGGGGGGGGGGGGGGGGGGGGGGGGGGAGGGGTT
Organism: Eucidaris tribuloides; assembly: GCA_001188425.1. Taxonomy (NCBI): domain Eukaryota; kingdom Metazoa; phylum Echinodermata; class Echinoidea; order Cidaroida; family Cidaridae; genus Eucidaris; species Eucidaris tribuloides. Next base: position 21,304 of record JZLH01S0014842.1, read on the forward strand.
CAAAAATGCTGTTGTGAACCGACCTTTGTGCAAGTCGGTCGCGAAGCTACTGAGGGGGGGGGAGGGGGGGTTTCTGCTGGCGAAAGGGGGAATCCCCCCTTACCAAGTATATAGGAGATTTTTTCGATTTCGAGCCCCAAAACATGCGTTTTCTGATGCCTACCTTTTACAGTAACTAGCGCAATATGATTTGTCTCCAAATAGCACACAGCATATATAGCTGGTCGTTTTCAGTTGATGGTGTTTACATGTACTGGATTCGAACAGTAACATAAGTACTGAGATGAAAAAGAACTTAAAGCGTTGACAAGGCGTATTTAATTCTACTTTGCCCTTTGTCCCACTCACTGGCGTACCGAGATTTTTTAATGGGAAAAGACAGACATGGACAGAGCTTAAGGGAAGGAACGAGTTGGATAGCTTTGGGGAGGTCTGGGAGAGGGTTTTCCCCTCCAGGGTAAGAAAAAAAATCTTTCTCACCATTTGAAAAATCTATAATGTTTGGTTCCCTTTAGTGACAATCAATCCGAATATTTCATCGCCATTTTCAATTCATTATTCCTGGCTAATTAAATAATAACATTTGCATTTTTTACTTAGAAAAATATAAAAGTATACTACTTCAATTAGCAAGATTTTTACAATTTTAGTGCGTATTAGACGTAATTTTTTTTTTTGGGGGGGGGGAGGGGGGTGGGGCACAATTTTTAATGTTGTCACTATATCTGAATAACAGAAATAACACATTTGTGTATTTAGACCTATATCTGGAAGAGTAGGCAAATTTCTTGTGTTGGCGGTGGGTGAATGAGGGATCACCCCCAAAGCAGAACATGACGTTTTTCTACTTATACCCGCTAGTAAAAAGATGAGCAAAATTTAAATTTTAGCAACATAACGCAGGAATATGCCTTAAGATAGGTAGCGCAAAAGGCACTATCAACCATGAAACATACACAAATATTCATTTGCGGGGCAGCACCTCGCACGAGAAATCGCTATTCGTAATAGTTGCAGGTTTACGCGCTTCTAGCGCGCCGAAAATGTTGACTATTTTATTACCACGCCAATGAAAATATGGGACAAATATAGTTGCTTTTGCCCCGCTTCCCTAAAAACTGATAATATCTGAAAAATTTATAATTTTAAAAAAAGCATGCGCACTACTCAAAACCATTAATTGTGATATTTTTTATATTACCACGGCCAAATGTGAAATTTTAGGAGCAGACATATTGTATTGCTTACCCCCTTCCCCCCCCTCCCACAAAAAAAAAAAACCACGAGCAACGTAAGGCAACTAACAAAACCATTAACCGGGGGGGGGGGGTCGCTCTTTGCCGAGCAAAAAGTTGTTAAACGAGATGGAGTGATATATGTACTGTAAATATTTATTATGTACGTAATTATATACTGCAGAAGCGCGCCCGAAATGTTAAACATTTTTCTTACTTTTTGCCCCACTATTAATAACTGACAAATTAATCTTTCATGTAAACGTAAGCAAGCAATGGCGCCATAAACACATACAATACAATTACATACACAACTACAACAGTTCAAAGTTTTGCGGCGGGCGCAGTTGTGCGA
>JZLH01S0014848.1:12798-24489 GCA_001188425.1 Eucidaris tribuloides
TTTGGATGCTATAATATGAAATATAGTCGAAAATCTCCGGGGGTTACCCCCCCCCCCCGAAAAAAAAACTACATTAATGAATTTTAAAAACAAAAAAGACATTCAGAATCTGTTTGGTGTGATATGACCTTTGGCCATAAACCTTTCAAATAAAAGAAAAATCACCAAAACTAAACTTGCACTCTAACATAATTACTCAATGATTAATGGATCTTAAGTTGAAAATATGTTCAATACAAGAAACTGATACACATTTCAACAGAACCATGCAATAGTCACTTTAGTGTGTCCAATGGACTATTGTGTGAAACTAAGACAGCAAGAACAAGGAGAGCAATATACACTATAGGAGAACAGAGAGTTACAGTAATTACCATGGTAACACATCTATATATCCGTGTGGTGGGATGGTGCAGTGTCATTTTCTCCACATCTTTCCTCAGCTCTTTAGACCAAGTTGGGACAGCTACATGTACCTAGGTGATCAATACTCTAAAAACAGAGAAATGTCAGATGAGTGTTATTGGAAGTTTATTATTTTTCTTATTGTTATTTCTTTTTCATGGCGGCAAAGATTCTTTTCCAAATATATGTATTATTAAAACACTCAACCTTCCCAGGATGTGAATTCAGCTTCAAATAAGTTCTATACATGCGTCATACAGACATCAACAGGTATTTTTTCATTGAGATCTGACCATAAGTAATGTTTGCGTAGATGTGTCATTTCCAAATCAATGTTCCAAGTAATTTGGATTCTTATTCCTGCACCATCAAGGCAAAAACTAGGACAAACAAGTAATTTGTCAGTTTATTTTGACTTTTACTACAACATCGCCATATAGCTTGCTATAACAAAAGTGGGGATTTAAATTACACATTTTGCTATCAAGGCCCAGAGATAGTGCCCAATGGGCCAAAACTACAATTGATGGCACTACAGTCAGGTTGTGTAAAGCTCAAATGAGAGTCAAGCGCCCTGCCGCTCTTGTTACTTTTGATTTACAGGTTCAGATAATTACCCAATTTTCAAATTGTGCTTCCATGACACTCCTGAAAGATGAATCTGGCTGGTTCGCCATCCCTCCGAGCATTAAACAGAGTTTGTTCATAGTACTGTGATTCAGAGAAGGCAGCAAACTGGTCTGGTAACATTTTCTTGATTCTGCATTCAAAACTGAAACATAAATTTGAGGTGCATTTCATGTTAAAAGGTTTTATAAAGCAACCTGTATTAAAATGCTTTACATACTGGGAAAAGTATCACAACACTCTGTAGAACAAGATCATCTAATCCATTGGATAGCACCAAACTAAAAGCTCCCTTCAACAACTGGCACAGGAGAGTCCGTGAAGCCATAGAGATATACAGCACAACACAATCGCCCACAAAAATGGTCTTCAAATCAGCGTCATTTGGTTTTCTCTTTTTCATTAATGCTTATTTTCCCTCCACGGGTATCCTCATTTTTCACCATGTTTTCTTTTATTCCACACTCCTTATATCCACTTCTGCAGGTTATCATTGTTTTAGTTCTTGATGTTTAATTTGGTTGTTCATTCAACTTTTCACTTTCTCTCCACAGGTTTCCTTTCTTTATTTATGCTTTATGTTTCTGTCCTCAGGATCCTTGGAATGTGGAGTTTTTCCAACATACATGGAAGTACCAGAAACCTTTCATTGAAGTACAACTTTGCCATGCAAATATTTAAGTCCTATAATCACAAAATGCAATATGATGGGGGTCAAATTATCATGGGAAGGCACAGGCATACCCATTACACAACAACTTTGTGGTAGTCAAATTTCATTTGTTCAATTTTGTAGCTGTATGACTCTCCAAACCTGCTCCAAAAACTTGATCTTGACACTTTAGGCCATGTTTGGTAACCTCCTGTGCACAAGCAGAAGCTCAAATCTGGGAAAATATGTTTCTTGTGTGTAGAAAGCATGGAAGCTCTTTCAATTCCAGATGAGTACCCCGGATTATCTTCTCAAGCTAAACCGCGTAGGTGGCTATATTCAGTAAGAACTCAATTGTTTCCTTGCACATCAGCTGCTAGGCATGGCAATATAGCAACATATTACCTTTGGCAAAATAATTAAGATTTTTTTGTAAAATGATTAAGAGACCTTTGGTGCAAGTAAACCCCCCAAAATGTGAAATTTCACTGCCATGCCTATTCAGTCCCCAACTAAACCCATGTGGTACTACATCCTCGTGATCCTAGTACCAGACATGTTCTGTAACCTTTGACCTTCATGACACTAAAATTTAATTAGCCCATTTGTGCATGAGGATACAAACAGGTTCTTCCTGCAAGTTTCACTTTAAAACTCTGACTTTCCTCTTAAGATATCATGGTAAACAACAGCTCTATCCGCAAAATACTGTCTACATATTCTTAGGTGATCTTTGGCTTCTGAGCTTTGAACCCAAATCTAATCAATCCATTTGCCTACACATGGACTATAGGGCAAGGTCATTTATTGTGATTTTCCGTAGTCCCATTTAATTGTACAAATCCCTAATAATGATTATTCAAATATTACTTAACCTGTAATCGGGTTTGTTCTCCTAATACCATATGCACATTTTGAGAAAATTAATCATGACAGTTATTTATAATGTTGTGATCAAGTACGTTTTAGCAGGGTACAAACTAACAGGGACTTTCACCGTGTACAAAAATAAATTATGTGGCTGGAATGTCACTCCACCATATCCTTGTTCACAAACTTGGAAGTGCTTGACAACACAATGCTTCTGTGAAACCGCAGATGTTTGAAAACCGAATAGGAAATTTGGTGTACCTTAAACAGTACATTCCGATGTGAGCCACAGGCCTTCATAAATATTAATAGCATAGCTGTAAAGACCAATCTAGCAAGTAATGTTCGTGTCTGTGAAATCGCTATTGACGGTGATTCCTTTTTTACGAATGGGACTGATGAACTTGCCTTGAGGTCGATTATCTCAATAACGCGCTAATTAAAATTGGAGAACAAATGTGTTTTCTCATCAGCAACTTCATCTTAATCAGTTTGTAATGTTATTTTTCAATACCAATCTGGAGACTACGCAACTTTGTTTCTAGAGCATTATTTGATCAATGACTTACAGTCCACCATGGCAATATTTACATACCTAAACCAAGTTGAACCAGGTGAAATCAGTTGGTTCACTTGATGTGGATTGACCTGCATTTTGCATTTTATTTCTGGTGTTCACACATGGTTTTAGAAAAATTTCATTTGATAACCAGCATCACTCACTGACTTCATGATGCCGGACTTTACGTCCTGAAGATAAAATAAGACAATGCTCCAGGCTGTGGATTCATCATCTCAACACTGGTATCCCATAATGTCATCATGGAGCTTATCCAGAGTGTTGGTCTCATTGTAGGTCCACTCAGTTGGTGTTCCTCAAGGCTTGGGTGGTATCAGTCAGGTTCCTTGTACTAAGAACTGCATAAGAGAAACACCACATTATGCATTTAAGATCAATTCAAATGTGCACTACACCTTTTGTGTAGGTGTGCAAGCTACCAATAAAGTGGCCAAGCATGTTTTATTCTAGAGCACAACAGTATTTTCAACAATAGATTGACCACCTTCAAGCTCAAGAAACTCCTTTATTTTGCAATTACCCCATCCTGACATGTTATTCATGCTAAGAATAAAGTGGCCAAGCATGTTCTTTTCTAGATCACTAGAGCAATGAAATTTTGAACAATGGATTGACCACCTTCAAACTCCACAAACTCCTTTATTTTGCAATTATCCCATCTTGGATTGTTATCCAGCAAGTCCTTTTAAAATCATTTGAGTAGATTAGGGATTAGTGAGGCACCTACAATGTGCACATCACACACTTATACTGTCATAATCCAACCTAATTATGTGCTTGTAAACACACCATTCTTTATGCCATTAAAGAAAAAATTTACATGCACACACATTGTTTCCAAAAACAAGTCTATTTACTCCCTGTAACTGTGATTGCTCTGCACAATTTGTGTACAACTGAAAAAGTTGATTAGTAAGTTTCAAATATTAGTTACAAAACATACGTAACACTTAAATAAAACCAAGAGTGTAGCAAGCTACACTTTTCTGTTTCCTTGTTAGTTTGTTTTTGTTGTTTATCATTAACAAAAGTTCTAGTACTTAAGCACTGTAGTGGATGATATTTTCCTTCACCAGTTGGTCTTACATCAGGACAGGTAGGTGGTATGCAAGACTTTTCCTCCACAGGCAGACTTGGCAGGGATGCAATAACAAGCAATGCTGTCAGACATACATCAGTAAGAGCCCTCACGAGATGGGCACATTCTCCAGCCTCCATTTTGGATCGTTTTGACCACATGATGAATAGCATCCATCTACCAAAAAAATAAAAATTAGAAATTATCATACTCTGTACCAGTACATGTAAAATAAATTTGGTGATTTATAGTCTTGGATCAGCACCTTTGACTCGTAACATGCATAATTTGCACCCATGCACACCTGGTGGGATGCAAACATCGCATTTCACGCTCAAACGGAGAGGCAATCATATTGACACAAATTATATTGATTTACCAGATGGTAAGGTATTTGCTTTGTATTGTTTATATTCCTCACTCTCTTGCTCTTGAGTGCAATCGGAAAAATTACATTTCCTCTTCACGCACACTACACTGTAACTGCAACTTGAATCACCCACCATGACACTACACACTAAATCGATATCATACAATCACATGATGCACGCATGTGCATAAGCCGTTTAGTAGGGATAAAATGTAGCATGTTATAATACTGTATGCAATGTGTATAAAAAAAAACAGCAGGGGCTGAATGAATATTTAAGTGCCAATGTTACACAAAGTTTGTGCATTTTAGGGAGACATTTGAAAATAAAAATGGCATGGGATGTATGCTCCTCCCTGTACAAGTTAGAGCTTTATTACAACCTATCAATGCAAGATATCCTGATCGATATTCTTTGTGTTCTCTTTTTATGTGTTCTCATCAATCATCCTAGTAATTAAGCAGCTACAGATGACTTCGCAGAACTCGATGTCGCACATGTCGCATTATCGCCTATGTCAAATATTTTTGACAGTCCCAATTTGTTCTGTGCTTTTTGAATGGGAAGTTTTTCTTATAAGTTGATTCTTTTAATCGAATATTGCCCATCTCGAACATATTTTCGAGTCCCAAAGGGAGCAAACATGTGTTAAATCATTCGCATAGGTCAAAGTGGCCCCAACTGTCATTCTTGAAGGTCTTAATGGGTTGACCTTTTGATCTCTGCCTGTCAGCATGACCATAAAGGTATCATAAATTTCCCATTCCCTCTCTGCCTTTCTCATTTTTGACAGCATTCATTTCCCTACACGTTTCCTCAACTCTAACATAGAATTGTATACAAAACTGTATCTCGAATTTCGTCCAAGTCGACGGATTTGTGTGGTCCCCAGAGATTTGACTTAGGTGAAGTTAAGTGTATAATTCACATACATTACCTGTCAGGAACCGTTGCCGAAATTTGGATATGAGACCTCTTCATGTGAAGGAGCTCCGATATTTCTTCCACCGTTTGATCTGTTGCTGTCGCTGTGAGCAGCATCCATGGGCACGACAGAATGTTCCGCAAAGTCGCAAACGTTCAAGTCGAAGATATTCGGGTGTGAAGTTCTTTCCCCTTGATTGTAATGATAAAAATGATGAAATATTACAAATCAATTATTGAAATATCTTTGAAGCTTGAGGTCTTGTTATCTTTCTTGAGTACATTTATAACCCAAAATCAAACTATAAATTGATTCATAGATTTTATATCATATAAGTTGACCTACTGGAATGAATTTTTTAATACATGTGTATGTGCACTCTATATCGACCAGCAATATAAATGTAACATTCCAGTCATATGGCATAGGGTGGGGGGGGGGGGTTAAAACCTAAATTTGTTAATTACCCAAGAACCATTACTCTGGTAAAAATAGTATTCAGGAAAGAGCATCCAATAGTAAGCCAACTGAGCCAAGTAAGCCTGATTTGGGGGTAAGTTGTGTAATTTGAGGGAATAAGGAAGTATTGTCTGGATTTGGGAAGGCATATACATGTATTGTTGTCATTTGTATGTATGTATTCTCATTTCCGATTTTACAGTGCTGTTGTTGTTTTTTATTTGAATTGAATTGATTATCACACTGTAATGAACATAATGAACATTATACAATACATACACACATATAGAATAATTACATAATGATCTAGAAGTATTTGCAGAATGTAAATATTACTTCTATTATGTGTTTCTATCATTTGTTTTTGTTAGTTTCCTTCTCCTTTTTTTAAGGGGTGGTGCTGCTCAGCAAAGATGTAATTACCCCCATTTCTCTATTCCTCTGATTCCAGATTGTAAATTTCATTGTACATGTACATGTATGCACATGGTTGTATTTGAGAGGATGTTTTCTTACGGTTACCACTTTGATAGGCAATGCACTTCATCCACTGCCAGGAGTGAGATACTTCAGCGGTGTTTCCTGACCCACTCCCACCAGATGATAGTCTCCAATGAAGCGAAAATCAGTTGGAAATGTGCCTTGCTCAATCCTGAAAAGAATATTCGTGACATAGAGAGTTCAGTACATATATGGTAGAAACTGACAGTGTAAATAATTTACCAAAGTTTTCTTTTGGGGGAGAGAAGAGCTTAAGAGTGACAATGCATTAAAAATGCTCTGAAATGTAAAAAAAAATATATATAGGGCCTATATATAAAGTCCAGCATATGCTTTCAGGCACCTTTATTTCAAATCAAAGTTTGAATTCTACATAAAAGAGATAACTATTTACCCCATTTCTTTCATGAAACAGACAGTTTCAATGGCCATGTGTCATGAACTCGCCAACTTTCATATTACACGCTAATTTGGGTTTTCAAGATATCAATTTGGGATGTTTCCAATTATCTCAAGAACTACACCTCCCTGCATTCCAAAAGTATTTTATTGAAGGAGATTTCACAAGGAATAAAAAAATGTAACAATATTTAACATTGGAGATACAGATTACACGTTTCAATTGCTAAATATAATTTTAAAAAATGTGCTTTGTGGTTTACACCTTAAAGGTAAATGACTTGATTGGGGATAGTCCTCAACTTGGGGTAAAAACTATTCTAGAATCTAGTAAACTATGCAGGGATTGTACTGTGAATATTTGGTAGTCAAAAGTTGGCTCATTTTAAAAAAATGTCAATAAGTATGCCTTGTAACACACAAATTTGTAGTGTAGCCTTCTATGGGGATTAAATCTATCACACCCGATAAAATTAAACTGCTGGCCTGTTCATGCTTGATTCTCCTTAAGTAAACAAACTCGAGACAAATCCTTCCAGCCAGGAGATCCACTCCAGCTGGTGTACATTTGGTTTATCTTTCACCCAGTTTGGTTCTAAAGGCATTTTTTTATTTGTCCCAATCATGTCACTGAGCTAAATACAATGTACCCTTTTGAATAATGACTCTACAGAAAAAAAAAATGTAAAATTTTCAATCAGAACAGCCATTTTCCTTTTCAGCCATACCAAGTTTTGTAGAATTTAGGTTGACAAAAATACAAATAAATTTTCCAATTTGACACAGGTTCAAATGTGCACATTTTTCATAGACTTTGTACATGGCGGCTCCACTGCTTCTACCACTTTCGCTAGACAAAATTCAGTTGCCTGAAATTTCCTCCCCACAAATGCTACTGTGAGGTTGTAACATTAACAAAAATCATAAAGTATTTATTCACTCATCCTCAAAACATAGCACAGGGAGATCACAGCAAGCAGGAAACTTAGGACACAAAATAAAGACACAAAAGTTGATAAAAAGAAGGCTGGTAATGCACTGATTTAATCCAGGGCTGCTTTACCCTCATAAATGTAACACAAAATTTACATAAAACTGTATAAATATGCAATATTCAAATAAAACACAATCAACCAATAAAATAATATGGAAAGGAAGAGTCAACTAGATGTATGAACCCTATCAAAACTACATTGGATGGAGGTGGAAGACAGATGATTTACTGTACACCAAAGCAAATAATAAATAACAGTCCTACAATCTCTCTCTATAACTAGTGCCATATCCGGAGACGTAGGCAATCATGGCGTGCCACAATCTCTGTTCCTACCTGTTTGAATCAGCTCCACCTCCCGCTGACCTGCGCCTCTCTCTGCAATCCATGGATTCAGACTGGTCATCCAATTCATCGATTTCCTTCCTCTACCCCTCTTTCCCTCTACATGTATCTTTCCTGTCAATGCTAAATTTTCCAGACCATCCTTTCTAATTAGACATCCTACGAAACTCATTTGCCTGGTTGTTATCACTCCAGCTCTTCTTCGAAGTTAGAACCTCTTCATTGGTGACTGTCAGTCCATGGAATCCTCATCATGCGTCGGAGGAACCACATTTCACAACTCTCCAAATGCTTTCTCATGTCTGATGTTATTGACCATGCTTCACTTCCTACAATACAAATAATAAATGTTGAACATTATAACCAGGTGTGGGGATGTAATGGATGAACACACCTGGATGGGAGAGGAATGATGGTGATAACAAGATAGACGGGGATGGGATGGATGGTAACCAAAATATACTTAAACAGAACTACAGTATAAATGCTAATTGCAACTAGAAGAAGACAAAGGAAACAGGTTTCAACATAACTGCCCTGCACTATCTCAATGAAATCTTCCAGTATTTTACTTTAGATTTCGAGAGTTTAAACTTTCAAATGGCACACCTCTATGAACTTCATAGTGTTTTTAGACAATACATTTGGTAAATGTGGAAACAGCAAATGTAACACCAACACCCTTTTTAGTCGTTGAGTTCATGACGCCCGACCTAATTTGTTAAAAATGTAAGCCAAAACTGGATTGTAAGAAAAAAACTACACATTAAAATGTAATCACAGTGCTTTAATACTACCATCTCAGTTCTTGATGATAAAAAGTCCCACAACATTTTTTTTTTCTGTTAAGATTGTCTTTCTTGATCATGTAATTCATTAACTTACAAATTAACAAAAGTCAAAACTGTTTTGTTTTACACTTTAGACTAAATTCAATAAAAATACTTTTCCCATAATCCAGTAGGGAGGATGACAATGTCTTTTTGCCCTACTGCTTGCTTGAAAAGGGTTTATTGATAACTTTTTGTTTCTCTTTTAATTCGAGTTCCACCTCCTCTTCCAAATCCTCAATTCCTTTTTCAACCTCCATGTAGGGAGGTCGGTGACTTTTTATTTTTTTTTTAGAAACACAACAAGTTTGGTACCATTGGAAAGCTTGAAAAAAGAGAAATTCATAGCAAGCCAAAATATTGTCATATCATTACATAAGACTGACTTATAATTATTTTCTTTCTTTTCAACTACAAAAATATTCTGTCAGCAAATCGCAGCTTAGTGCAAAGACTAGCATCATAACAAATTAGTAGAAAATAATCCCCACACTTCAAGCTTTCAGGTGGTACCACTTCTCTATACTATAGGTTTTTTTGCCTCCTTCATTTTCAAATCTGACAAAAATGAGAAAAAAGCGACCCAGTTCTGTAGATTTTGTACACAGTTCAATGGAACATTTTTGTGTACTGGCAGATATGATTTTGATAAACAGGATTTCATCGAACTCCCTACTCCATGACACAATTGCTCACTATTCTAAACGTTGTGGCAGTGCGTTCTTCAGTTCTTGTAGTTGTACATATCTCTTACTTAGTGTTAGTCACTAATTTAATGTTAGAATCATGCAGGATCTGTAACTGTGCGCAGCCTGGGATTTTGGGAAGATTGATTGAAGCCCGGAACAGAAGGGTGCCACACTAAAGCCACCCATTACAGGAAAGGGGAACAACAATAGATAGACTCTACTATACAGCTGCCTGGCTGGGCTAACGCATTCCCAAAATCAAAACTCACACAAACGCGACTCAAAATGCTCGAAATGGTTGTCAGCATCAAAATTATGTTAATCTTGACACGTAATTATGTTACTCTTGACATGTGACCCTCGATTTATTCCTCAAAATTAGCGTTTTTTCCTCTTTTCCGCACGCGAACACAACCTGCGCAACCCTCACACGGCATATTGCAAGGTAACAGTGTTGAACTGAAATTACCGATCAAAACAACCGGTGTGTTGTACCGGTGGTCTACGGTGGCCTTGAAGTAACAAAAAATAATTGATAAGAAGTTGTTGGTGAACGTGCAATCTGACCGAATTTGATTGAGCTTTCTCTCTTTGGGGTACCACCCAAATTTTAAGAAATTAGAAAATCTATGGGATTTTTTTGGATTTGTCTTCCCCCCCCCCGATAAAAAAAAAAAAATATCTTCCATCCAAGGCCATGCAGGGGAGGCCGGGTGTTGGCCCCCTTAAATAATAAAAATAAAAAAAAAATCAGAAAATCATGGTTCTTTTTGTGTAATTCATGAAATTAAAATCTTTGATATTTTTACTCAATCCAGGGGCTGCGCCACATGGGAAGCTGTAGGAAGAGTCGGGTGGGTGAGCAGCCACCAACTCTCTCCAAATTGTGAAAAAACTATTTTTTTTCTGTTATTCATGTTTACCCCTCCCCCATTGGAGGAAGAGTGGGGTGGGTGAGCAGCAACTCCCTCCGTCCAAATTGGAAAATAAAATCAGAAAAAATCACCTATTTTATTCATGTTTACCCCCTCCCCCATTCATCTTCGATCCCGGGTCAAGCAAGGGAGGGGATTTTAGCCCCTTAAAAATATGAAATTTAAATCTGTGATATTTTTACTCAATCCAGGGGCGGTGCCACATGGGAAGGGGAGGAAGAGTAGGGTGGGTGAGCAGCCACCCTCTCCCTCCAAATTGGAAAATAAAATCAGGAAATCCTTTTTTTATTATTCATGTTTACCCCCTCCCCCATTGATATTCGATCCCGGGACATGCAAGGGAGGGGATGTTGGCCCCCTTAAATCTAAAAAGAAAAAGATTAATCAGAAAATTATGGGGTTTTCGCAGGGTTCGATGACCTTGAAATGAGCTACGGTGAATATATGCGACATGGCGAATTGAAAGGAGTAGAAATCACTGCCAGAAAGTCAGTAGAAAATGGATTTCAGTTCGATAACTTTGGATGGAAATGTGTGACGTCATCGATGACGTCACACTTGGAATGCCCTACCCACCCGTTTTGGTTCAAGATATTATTGATGATGTTCATTTCTGCCCTGATAACACTTGCTCTAAAAATACTACAAAAAAACTTAAAATGCTAATAGTCAACAGTAATTAATAAATAAAATAAATGGTGTCATTGATTGACAGAATTTATTTTCCACTTGTTACACGTAATATAAATAATATATCATTGAAGAATACGTAAACACATAAACCATTACTCATAAAAAAATCTTACAAACTTACACCAATATAATGAACGGTATTTGCGACAAAACGAGAAGTACTAGACTTATCTAATTTTTGCGATGAAACACGATTTTTGGATCATGATATTCGAGTTAGATTTATGATCATTACGAGGTATCTCTATACTCTTACTCTTGAACTTTGTGAGTAACAGGTACACCTAATTTTGAGTACCCCCGGGGGGGGGGGACTAGTCCCAAGGGTGGTGTCGCTG